>VFFE01006710.1:112571-296946 GCA_008921705.1 Burhinus oedicnemus
TTTTTTTTTTTTTTTTTTTTTTTTTTTTTTAAGATTTTGTTTGCTGGGGTTACAAGAGACTTGGCTCCACAGTTACTTTCAAAGTGAATGTGAGACTACACTGCATATGTGATATAACTTTTCCTGATGGTTACGTTGTGGATTCCTGCATTAATGGGTGGTCCACCAGGACTCTTTCCACATTTTCAAATGTGAACTGGAAGTATTGACTGCTAGGTTATGGTGTGGTTGCATTTTGTACCATCGTGGACCAGAAAGGCCAAAACAATACCAGCTTCCACAGACTTCCGTAGTCGAGCCTGGACCTGCTAGACTTGTCAGTGTTGTCACGCCACTCCTGGTCTGTGTTACGGGCTTTCAGCTGTGTGCTAGAAGACAGCTGATTGGGAAGCAGCTTGGCTTGATGTGCATAGTTGATTCTCCTCATGGGAGCAAAACAAAACTGACTAGGTGCTGGGGCCTGTTCTGGAAAAGAAAAATGAGAAAAAGCCTTCGTGTTTGGTAGATAGGGGGTGAGGGTGGGGGTGTGATCTTTCAACAACTCATTTTCTTTGCTGCTAAGTGTATTGTACTAATAAACCCCTTTCTTTTATAGCAAATTATGAAGGACAGGTGGATCAATGCAGGGCATGAGGAGGATGAACTTAAACCTTTTGTTGAACCAGAACTAGACATCTCGGACCAGAAAAGAATAGGTAATTGAGTATTTTTCAGAATATGATACTGTTTGCATGATGTGTGTGGGTTTTTTTCCTCTACCACTCTGTATTTACTTGCCATTTGGAAAAAGTAACTAATCTTCTAATATTGATATTTCATCAGGCTTATGTTCTGACACTTAATTGTTCTGTTTAATTCTTTAATGTTCCATTCTTTCTCTTGAACTTAAACACTCAGCCAACCTAAACATCAGAGCTCTTCTGTTAGTTACAGAGTGTGTGTTTGTTTTTAGATATTATGGTAGGAATGGGATATTCTCAAGAGGAAATTCAAGAATCCCTTAGTAAAATGAAGTATGATGAAATCACAGCTACATACTTACTGCTGGGAAGGAAATCATCAGAGGTAGGTACCATTCTTACAAATGCAAAGAAACAAAGCAGTCGGAAAGTGGCCTTAGCAAAGTTAGAAACAAAAATTAAGTCAGTAATTAGAGGCATCGCATTCCTGCCCAAAAGTCCATTACACTTAAAATCACATTATTCTAATCATCAGTGTCAACTGTCCAAATGATCCTGCACTTTTTCTCACTCTGATCTGAATCAGTAAACTCTTGTCTTTAGGCTCCCCAAAACTACCTTGCTTGCTCAACAGTTATTTCTCTGAAGGACTTTGTATGCCTGTTACTGTCCTGTCTAGTCTAGGAGCTCAAGTGTGAATGTGCTAGCTGTAAATATTTTAAGTGAACCAAGGAGCAGGACTAATCAACCTAAAAAAGTTCTTGCCTTGCAAGTAGGCTTCCATGTGATGCTGAGAGGGCTCAGCATCAGTAAGCTGCTCTTGGTTCCTCCGCTGGAGGAGTTGGCATGGTGACTTCTACTAAATGTATCCTCTCTTCCTGTTAAAAATCTTAGAGAACTCTGAAGAGAGAGTAATGAAAGTAGACGTGGATTTTCTTTATCTGATTGTCCTTTGAGGAGCTGCAGATTCTGCTGAGTTTCACCTAAGACAGTTGCACAAGAATCTAAGAGAAGTTGGGGCCTCTAAGCAGCCTCATTACTGTCACAAAATTTCCTATTACCAGAGCCACCTTCCTTCTGCCTCCCTGTTACTACTCCCATAATGCGGTGGATGTTTAATTTGTGTTGTCTGAACTCCTTGTTTTAATATTCTCATTTGTATTGTAGTTGGATGCAAGTGATTCAAGCTCCAGCAGCAATCTTTCACTTGCCAAAGTTAGGCCAAGTAGTGATCTTAATAATAGCACTGGACAATCTCCTCATCACAAAGTTCAGAGAAGCATATCTTCTAGCCAGAAACAGCGGCGGTACAGTGATCACGGTGAGCAATTCTCATTTTCAGTGTTGCAGAATATAGTGACTTTCAGTTCTGTTTGGTTTCTGAATTTGTCTCCATCCCCCAAAGGTAAGGAGGATGACAACACTGTAGCCCACAGCGTGGTGGCTAAATAATTTACTGAACAACTAATACTTTTTTAAAATTGGTTTTGTTATAAAGCGTTCAAAAACAGCTTCTAGAGGAAGGCTGAATATACCAACTTAATTCTCTTATTCTGCCTTGTGTTGTCCCTAGCATTCCTGACTGTGCTGGGAAAGTCTTGTTACAGAAATTGAAGAGAATGTTGCAACCCCCTTTTTCATGAAAAGCACAGCACTCCTCCCCCATGCTCTTGTATGTCTGTTCAGCTTTTGTTTTCTTTTGACACTAGTAGGTCAGCTTGTGTCTAAAAGAAATGTCAGTTTGCCAATATTTCTTGTTTCCTGTTTCCTGAGGGTAGTGTCACTTGATTATCCTGCAGGAATTAAATTTCTAAAGATCAGTGACTCAGACAAACTTAGACACTCTTCTGCTTAATGAGTGTGTAGGATAGTAGCTTAGCATTTTCTAAGTATCTTAAACATCTTCCTGCCCAGACACTAACTCATAAAAGGAGTCTCTGTTTAGGTCAAGTGTATTCAGAGGTTGCTTTCCTTGGGGAGTCTCCTGGGATGATGATTAATGTGTTTTGTGATGCTTTTTTAATATCTTGTTTTTTTTATATATATATATATATATATATGCATTTTTATGTGTGAGTATATACATACACTTTTCGATTAATTCTTATTAGAACACTAATTACAAGGTTGATGTATCTTGATGTATCCTTTTCTGAGGAGATGTAGTCGAGAGCAGAAAACACAATCCTGACATCCCCCCAGGCTTTTCCCAGCCTCCAGGAACCTATTAAAGCAAGAGGGAGCTTGGGACTGTTGAAGGAGCTGCCTCATTCTCAGGTGTTCCGGCACACCCAGGGAGGCTGGTGGCAAACCACCGCTGCTTCTGGGCTGTTCCAGGAGCGCCGTCCGCCGGCTGTTAGTGCCGCTGGTGATCCAGGATTGTGTCACCAGGTAGCTGTCTCAGGAGCCCAATTTTATCAGAAGTTGGCTTGAACAGCATGTGCCAGCTTTGTGCTAATGAAAGATCCTCTGATTTGAATGAGAGTCAGTTACTTATTAAGTGTCTTTAAGATGACTCCAAAGGTTTTTTTCGTACCAAGCCAAACCAGTGCCAGTATTCAAACACCAGAAGACTCCATTAAATTTGTAATTCTTTCATGGAAATCAAGTAATATCTTTGCCTAATTAATTCAAATAATCGTCTGTTATTATGGCCCTCCTGTCCTTAGCAAGGTAAACAGAAGAGAGTTGCCTATCTTTGAATTACAATATAAGGGGAAGCCTTACTAGAATTGACTTGAATATCAAATCTGTCAGATTTTATTACAAAATGGAGGGGCCTTGCTTCAGGGTGTCGTGTCTGTGTGTTGTCGTTGCCTCCATCCTGTCCCTCCCACCCTTAAAGAGGAGGGGTGGGGGGGGGAATGTTTGGAAAGTGTTTTGTTTTTCACAATATTTTACTGTCTTCTGAAACATGCATATTTCAATAATTTAAATAATTACCTTTTTGCAGCTCTGCTTCCCAGTTTTAATTATTTTGATTCTCATGTGTGAATGCATTTCCATTGTAGTGAAAAATAGCTATTGAACTTCTGAGAAGAAAAATCCTTTTCCTGTTTCTTTTTTTGTTTTTCAAGCTGGACCGTCCATCCCCTCAGTAGTGGCATATCCCAAAAGAAGCCAGACTAGTACTACAGACAGTGACCTCAAAGAGGAAGGAATTCAGTCAAGAAAATCTAGTAGTAGTGCTGTTGCAGGAAGAGGAATTGCACCAGCTAGTCCAATGCTTGGAAATGCCAGCAATCCCAATAAGGCTGATATTCCTGAACGTAAGAAAAGTTCGGCTGTTCCTAGTGTAAGTAAAAACATTTATTTATCAAAACCATGAAATGTTTTTGAGGGGCGAAGAAGTGATAAACCTGTGCTGTATCAGTGGTGCTGATTTTTACTTTTCATTCATCAAGAGTAAATGTAGGTATCTCATACTGTTGCCTTTTTTTCCCCTGCATCAGTCAGCTACTCAAGTTACACCTCTTAATAGTCCTGAAGTAGTTAGTAGGTATTAATAATTAACACTAGTAGCTGTTGGTGAACAGACATAATTTGGGTATTAAAAAATCATTTAAGAAAAAAGATAAAAGAAACTGAACCCAAAGGCTGTCCCGTGAAATTTCCTATGAGTTATTTCTGATATCAGCAGCTACTCGTCTGTGGCCTCTGTACAGAAGAATGAAGTCTCTATTTTTATTATCCTTTTTTATAGTTTCATGTGTATAAGGAGCCACCTAATCTTTGTTCTCAAACAGGCTATTCCAAGTCAAAGTTATGTATATTAAGATTATCAAAGAAATACAGCTCTAAAAGCTGTTCAAAGGTGTATTTCAACCTGTATTTAAAAACAGTGTGCCTGGCTTTTGTCCTCCTGGGCTTCCCCTGCCTGCCCCTAAACCTCAACAACAAGAAAAAAAACCACACTAAGGTGCATAACTAGGGAATTTACAGCATCGAGCAGTAGGCAGCGTACCAAAAGAAAGAAAATCCTCGTTTTGGTTTGGCTTTAACTTGTATACTCTGTGGTACCTCTGAGGCAAAGTTGGAAATCTGTTTTCATATAATAACTCGAGTCTTGTAACATTTAATTTCTAAAACTTTGGGATTTTGTATTGAAAAACTTCCTTCTTTTCAGAAGAAATAACTTCCCAGTTCTTTATTCAACTTGCAGTGGAGTGATTTTTATTATTTTTTAAAAAAAAACAAAGCTCATATTTGGGCATATACTCAGCACCATAACTTACAACAAATGAGAACAAAACTTCCTGAGCTCATGGCTTTTTGACAATCTGAAGCAAAAGAAGTGAAATAAGATTTGTTTTACTTTTTTGGTTCTGTGTCGTCAATTGGCTCAGTGGCTGATAGTGACTTGGCTGGAGGATTTCAGCCAAAAAGATTCCTTGGAAAGACACGTCTTCTACTGTAGCAGCTGTTGTTCATAAATGTGAACAGGCGCTCATGATTTTGAGGGACCCTATTCTGATATCTGTGGTACCTTGCCCTTTCCTTTGGTTTTTGATCAGTCCAGAAACCACACAGATTTTGTTTTTTCTTACATGACAGTTCTTAGCTACTGAGTCTCAAAATGGTAGGAAAAACAAATCAGTTTTGTCCTACGTTGGACTTCACTAAGTATCGTGTAGCGCCTTATTCAAGAGCTTTGCATCACAGTTGCAACATATTTTACATTTAATATCTTTAGTATTTTGATCTGCGATTCTACACTATTCCCAAATCCCGGGGAAGTATTTCAGTAGTCTTATTTCAAATTTATTACTACTGTAGCTGAAATAAAATTTGAGCTCATAACCATAGGATACCTCTCTCTTCTGATTCAGTGTGCAACTCATCTTTTACTAGCAGTGGTACAAGGTGGTGAACATGGAATCAGACTTGTGATGTCACTCAATTAGTGATTAACTAATTAGTTTAAAATTGTCTCTGTTCATAGCTCTTCATGTCAGACTGTGCAGACTTATTTCTGCCTACCCCCCTTTTGCTTTCTGGCGGTTGGGGGTGGAGGGAAGCACTGACTTTTTACACAATTCCTGGAACTGATTAGCGAGTTTTTTCTTATAGTATTGGCATGCGTCTAGAAGGAAAAAAATGATATTGGAGTTACCATATTTGTCCTGAAGTTGAAGAAAGTAAAAAGTTTGAGGTGGAGAGAATTTGTGTTCTTACTGAGTCCTAAAATCAGTAATACGATGAGAAAATCACTGAAGCCACAGAAAAATACTGTTTAAAAGCAGTTACTGCTTTTGACAGATACAGCAAAAGTAGTAGAACTGGTCCTCACTGGAGACCCTTAGCCAGTTATGTGCTGCTCTTACTGAATAACAAAGCTTACAAGCATACACTTAAGGGTAAGAGTTGTGCTTGTACAACAGATAGCTAAGTCTGGGGTTGGAGTGAGGGGCTCCAAGCTGTACTTGTAAAGTTAACAGAGTGTTAACTCTTGTGAACTAAATAGTTCTGCAAGCTGAACAAGTGCACATCGAAAAGCTGCAGGTTCATTGGGTGAATACCAAATTAATAATGAGAACCTGCTACAGGGGTTGCAAAGTTAGCAGCAGCTAATAACTCCTTTTTTTAATAACTCCTTGTTTATTACTCACAGCTTTGGATTTTTCCTCAGTGCTTGTAATAAGGCTGCCCCAGAGCCCTTAATATAGCTTTAAGAACACTGGAAGAGGAGAGTAGGCGGTATGTTTGTAAAATCATTTAGGACCAAAAAACATACTAGTGCTCTTAAGTAAATAGATTGGTTCATTATTTTAAGTCAGAAGCCAATTCTTTGAAAGTTTTTCATCGGTCCTCGCCTTGGTGTCTCTTAATGTGAAAACAGCCTGCCTAAGCAGTGGCCACAAGACTCTGTAGAACAAGAGGAAGACTCTGTATCACAAATTCATCCTCTGTGCTGTGCTTGGTCCTTGTGCATATGCTCGGAAGTGTCAACATGTGCTTTTGCAGTGTCAACACCTCTTGCAAAAAAGGCAGATGATGCCACAAGGATGAACTTACGCACTGACCCTAACCCTAGAGGCTGTTATTCCGTCAGGGAGCGTGGTCGACACCAGTTCCAGGCTTCCTGTGCTGTGCACCTGTGCAACTTAGTCATGTCCAGAGATTAGTGGTCTGTAGATTGGCTGGGGGGGGAAGTTGTAGCTGAAGAGCTTCCTTGATGAAATGTGGAAGGTCGTACACTAAAATTGTCAAGGTCCAAATACCAAGATTGTGTTCTTGCTAAAACTGAAATTGGAAAGCTTGAAATGCTTAAATCTCCACTCGTGACCTCTGAAATCTGAGCCAAACAGGAAAAAAAACCATACTGATCCTTCTGTCTTTGCGTTCCAGAAGGAGCTGGGAAGGTGCATCTTTAGAGTCCTCCAATTCCAGATATGAATACCAAAACTTGTCCGCTCCCAAACCTGAAGATGCATAGTCTTTAAAATTTGATGCAGCACAGAGATTGCTGTCCTGTCTTTCTAGATGTGCAACATCCCAGTACATTTTAAAGTTATGTGGTGGCTTCTCAAGGGAAACATATTTAATGTTCTAAGGGAGCAGGTGGAAAGAAGTAAGCCACCCATTATTGTACATATTTCCCACCAGAAAAACAGTCAGATATTCTAGATGCTTTATTCTCTAATATGTTCAGGAACACAGAACAAAATGATATGCAAATATTAACATGCAATACTTCAGTGTACTATTGGCTTGCGAGGGCTTCACAAAGTGTCTTGCACAGCATAACCGTTCAAGAACATATAAACAAAACTTCATATTAGGTGCACAGTTTGTTTACTGAAGAGAGGGGAGTTTGCACAATGACAATTGTTAGACGGAAGTGGAAGAATCAATGGGTTATTTTAAATAAATGAACAGATTTGAAGACGAGGGGATGTGTAAGGAATAATGTACAAGGAAAGGGCCAGGAGGACTTCCGCTGATGCTTGGCATATGCCTGTCCTTAAGAAATTTCCAGTGAAGAATACTTGAGAACCCTTGAGACAACTACATACTTCTTATGATTTAATTAATAGTTCTGCAAATCTAAAATACTCTTGATACTCTTTGTACTTTTTAACACCAGGAGGTTGCACAATTCACTTTTTCATTTTTATTTGTACATTCACATGAAGATGTATAACAGGTCAGCAGTCTTCTAAGCAGACAAGATGGCTTCATTGTTAAATCTGCAGCTCAGGATTTGAGTTGCTTCAGACTCCCTGTATAGCAAATATTTTACCTTAAGGCACTGGTGAAGCTTTTGCTGGTTATTGAGAATACTCCACTTTAACAGTTTTATTTCAGGTTCGGAAACAAAAAAGGTTTGGCTACTCTCCTTTTGTGCTTGAATTTATTTTTTTTATCCTTTTTATCCTTCTTCCTGTGATTCTCTACTGTGACCATTTATGTGAAACCTTTCTAAATGCTATTTTAAAAATCCACTGAATTTCCCTTGTCTATCATAGCAGTAATTCTTCAAAGAACTCCAAAAGGTTAGTTGAGCATGAAGTCCCCTGCCTGATTCTTAGTGGCCATCCTTACTCAACATGTGCTTATCCAGGTGCTGACCAGTCATTCCCTTAAGCTAGCCTCCTCCAAGACTTTCCCCAGCAGTGATGTTTAAAGTTAATATCCTATTTTGCTTCCTGCTTTGCCCCGTGATCCTTTTCTTTAAAGACAATTTTTAAGGTTTTTTCCAATTTCCAACTATATGCAGTTTCCTGTGTTATGTTCTTGGGGTGGGGAGTAAAAATGTAAGGCTTGCCGGCTTTTACTTCCTCTACAACCTGGGGGTGCATGTTTATCTCGACCACCATGCTTTTCCTACAGTAATTGCATCTAACATTTTATAATTCTGTTATCTGTGAATTACCTAGCTTCTCAGTCGTTCCTGGAAAATTGACCGCCAACTTGGGCATATCTCCACCCTCTTTCTCTGTAAAGACAGAGGCAAAGTAATTCTATTTCTTTTCTCCCCTCTAAAGTAAGGTCTATAGTTTAAGTTCCCCTGGTTCTCTTGTCCTCAATGTATCATGCTTGTATTTAAATGTATATTTTTTTAAAATGTCGTATTAAAATTCTCTGCAATTTGTCTCTAATTTCAGTTATTCTTCCCTTTTTTAAAAACTTGCGTAGTGTTCTAGAGTATTTTATTATTCAAAAGTTCATGTTTACCTTCCTAGTGAATTTTACCACCTTTGTTTCTTAAGTCTTTGCTTTTCCTATCTTGTCTAAGGGTATGATTTTAACTTAAAGGAAAATTCTACAATCTACAAGTGGTAAAGTATTTCAAAAATAAGCTATAAAGACAAGGCTATCCAGATGTAGATGAATGCTATACATACTGAGAATTTGTAATTCAGTGGTAATTAAAAACTAAGCGATAATGATTTTGAGCCGTCAACATGAAATACCAGAACAACTTGTTAGAATTACTTTTTCTGATTGCATTATTCCTTAAAAATACTGGAAGGTGTTTGTATATTACTTTACTGAATTATTGTAAGTTTTATAACTGTGTAGAACTAGCATGAAGTAAAACAGCCTTCAAGTATATGTCGACTTAACCCCAGAAAAGCCTTTTGTGGGGAATAACAAGCCTATGTTTTTTAATTGTAGAATAATACTGCCCCCGGAGCAATGACACGGCGCAACACATATGTTTGTAGTGAAAGAACCACTGCTGATAGGCATTCAGTGATACAAAATGGCAAGGAGAACAGGTATATGAAATGTCTTCCTATGGTGTATGTCCCTTGTCTTCACATTTGCAAAAAATTATAATGCCTAATTTAAAAAACAAGTAATATTCTAGTGTAATTCTTAATGAAAGGTGAGTACAGATCTTTGGTTATGGAGCACCTGTAAGTACGTTGGGTTTTTTTCTATGCTTAATTCATACAGTCTTTATACTTAGAATGTAAAAGGAACATCCTAACTTCTGGTGAAATACATGTCATATTTGTACAGCCTTCATTTTAAATCAGTTGTTAACTCCTGTGGCATGGCTAAACAACATATGCTTGCAGAAGAGGCTTGTTTAGTGTCAAACTACAAAGTCCATCTCTCTTGGGCCATTCTCTTTCTACATTTCACCCTAAACTGTACTTTGGGATTATTTGGAATACCATTTTTTCTAGAAAGTCTTGAGGAGAAAGTCAGTTTTTCTGAGCAAAGATGAAACAGTGATAGGCATTGTCTTGGACTAATAATGTTCCTTACTAATATCCTTGTAGTTTAACTGCTTCCCGGTATTACAGAGCTCATCTTGAGAAAGGAAGCACTGATATCTCCATATTCTGAGTTGAAAGCAGAGAAATAACAGCTTTCCTCTTACTTTACTGAATGAAGGCCTGACTGGAACATGCAATGGAATTGGAGTTAACCAGTTCATGTGTTGGCACCATAGCCACATCTAGTGCCATCCTTCCCTGTGTACTAAAGACTGACGAGAGCTGCAGAAAATAAATGTAATAGTGAATGTAGACATTAGGTATAGAGTAACACTTTTGAAGAATACCACCAAAGTTCATGGCTGGCTGAGGTGTTTTAAGTTCCAACCGACTGTTTTTCACAGAATTTTACTGGTCTCAAAAGCTGGTAATGGTTAAGTAGTAGACCATTGCCAGGAGAGTGCCCAGATAGCTAGTATTTAATAAAAATGCTTAAGCTTGGAGGAATGTGTACCTCTCCTACTTTTCCCAATTTTCTCCACCCCTTCCTAATTTCATGATATATTGTAAAGGGTGGGATGAAAATACTTTTCTTCCTGCTTGTGTTGAAATTGGTGAAAGATCTGCATTTTTTGCACAGAATTTTTCCCCTTCCTTTTGGCAGTTGATAAGGAAGGGTGGCGAAGCTGTGATGTTGAATGGAAAGTCTGCCTGTCCCTTGTTTGACCCCTGGAGCCTAGGGATAAAGAACATGATTTTGACCCTGTCTCTTCCTCCTAGCTTTCTGCAAACTGAAAGTGATTAAGGAAAAAGTCAAGTATAAGTTTGAAGAGTGCCAAAAGTCTAGCTGGCCAGCTGGGCCTGCAGTCCACTGTCTTGTGAAGTACAGCACAGCTATTTGGTACTGTCTCTTAGTGTGTCTGTCTCAGCCTTCATTGGTTGGTCCTTGTTAATGTTACCAAGTTTGTTTAGATTAAAGCTCACCATCCTTTCTTTGATTTGATATGTTAATAGCTTTTTTCTTTCCAAACTCTCTTTGAAAAATGAACCTTTCTGTCCAAAATAGTTTTGATCAGATTGGATTACTCAATTTCTTGGTTTAATAACATTTTTGTTCATCTTTAAACTAATATCTTTGCAATATCTTTTCTACAATTTCTGTATTACATTTTAAAAAGTTGTTAGATATTGTTTACTAGGAATGCTTGGGATTCAGATGTCCCCTTAATTTAGAAGTAGCTTCATATTTCTAAGGAGCTGTCTCTTGAAGTTGTTGTTGGTTGGTTTTTTTTCCCCAGCTTTGAGTTTCTCAGCAAACTGCTGTCTTTCTGGTTTGTCACATATGGGTATTCTGTTAACTCTGGTTTATATCCATAATTGGTTATCCTTACGTAACTTGCCTTTTATTGTCAATATGGTACCCAAACATCATTTGCTTATCCTGCAAACTTTTAGCCCTATTTGGGTCATTTGAAATGTCTAGGCATTTATATTTTCACTGTCAGGAGAAAAAAATCTTCATAGCTTTGAATAGTGTATTTTTGATTACTACTTTTTTTACTCTTTATAGAGAGTTAAAACAAGAAAAGACAATGAGAATGCATTGCTAATTGTTCTACAGTTGGAGATTTCTCATTGTCTGAAATGCTTCAACACTAAACTGCACATTCATTTTGGCAACGTTTCAGAATTACGGTGTTTTGGCACAGAATTCAGAATTTACATCTGAATATATTTTGTTGCTGTAACTGAGCAGAGGCTTGACTGATCACATGAACTGGAGAGACCCTTAATGCAGGCTAAGCAAACATGGCTGTTGATGGGACTGACTCTTCAGAATGAATTCTGCCTGCCTTCAGGTGTTTCTGTAGTATCTCTAATATTATTGTACTCTCATCTTGGCAGAAAGCACCTTTAGAAACTTGTGATGGTTTTTCTTCTGTGAAGCAAGATCTGAAATAGAACTTGGGCTTTGAATAAATCCAAGGTTTTGTTAAAAATGCTTTCTGTGCTTTTGAAATGTCTATTGGTGGCAAATGTTAAAGGCAGGAGTAATTACTGTAAATTGTTACGGATTGGATTTTAGATTTTCCATAGCCAGCCAGATACTGACTGTGTCCCAGTGAAAACTTGGGAGACTTGCCTTAAAAGGCAAGGTGTGCACATTCAAAGTCTCTGTTTTTTCTGTTGAGAAAGTGTTAAAATGTTGCCTGTTCTGTTTTTGTCTTGCACACTGAATTCTGAGAAGGCACCATATCTGAAGGTATGGAAACTTTGAAGAATCGATAGTCAGCTAGTTGACTTGATGTTGGAGAAAGTAGTCTTGAAGACCCTATGCCAGACAGTAGAAGCAAAGGGTTTTTAAGTCGTGCATCCCTACTTTAGCACATTGTGTGGCTGACACAGGCATTCTGCTGGAGATGACTGTGTTGGCTTTCCTCCAAAGCCTGAGCATTAATTAATGCACTTGGGGACTCATGAAACACTTGTCATAATGATAGGCAATTTCTTTAAATCATTTGTAACAAAATTATTTACAACAGCCTCAGATTTTTAATAAGCCTTGGCGCTAATTGGTGAATGTTAACTCACTGTTTCTGTGTTCCCAGGCTAGTAATCTAAGGAAGCTGATTTCTAGCAGAGCTTCAGAGGAAGAAATATAAATGCTTTAATATGTGCTCTGGTACCTTATTGATACCTTGTAGCTATCACATCTTTGGAGGCAGATGACTAAATAAAACTTGAGTCTAATGTGTTGTAAAACTAGATTCTTTCTCCTTTATCTTTTGCAACACATTGAGAGGAAAGGAGTTAGAAGTGCTTGAGAGGCTAGTGATCAATTATTCGGGGATTACTTGACTTTGGAGTATTGCTTTTGAGGTGAATGCTCGTTTCCTTACAATTTCTTAATACCCTGGGGTAATATAAAAGCTGGGCTGTGTTGCGAGCTTCGTTGTAGCAGTGGTTGTAGTTGGCATCCTGCTGGATTCGGCAGTATAAAGAGATGCACGCATGACTCGGAGTTTCTAGATTCTGAAAAGTTAAAAACAAAAAGAAGTAGGTTTTGCGAAGCATTTTAGCCAGCAGTTCTCATATCTGAGCTGTGAGGTGTTTTCTACTAGTGTTTTGAGGGCTAAGCCCGAGAAGTGGGTCAGCTGATATTTGTAGCTGGACTAGCATTCTGCTCTCTGAAGTCTGACATACCAGAATGAGATAACAGGCCTTGAATTTCAGTATGTGTAACCATGAAATAACTTGGAAGTGAACATTCAATGTCATGAAACTGTCGCTGACAATTACTGATTTCTTAACCTTGGACAATATTTCTGAATTACAATTGCCTTACTTTTAAAGGAAACTTAAGATGAATGATATATGGTGTGGTAGCCTGAAAGGCCCCCGATACATCTTGTGGCCTCTCGGTTTTCTCCTGCCCTTATCGTTACTAGATAATGTGAAAGCTGCAAAGAGTATATTTGCCCAAAGAAAGATGATTTCATACTCCTATTTTAACATATTATACAGCTGGCAGCTTACTGGCCGTTCTGCTAAGACAGCACTGTAGACCTTCCTTCAAAGCCTGAATGGTAATTTGGAGAGTTTAAGGTTTGTGGCCAAGCAATATGAGATGCCCTTCAACAGTCATACCTCTTTCTTCAGAGAACACCAAGCATTATTCATTGCCTCCTACATACAGGTTGACTAAAGTAGCCTTTTTGTTTGGGCCTCTCTGGACTTGTTAAAGATCATAATATTACTGTTTTGGTTGTGCCTGTGAAGTCCCTGGGTTATCAGATGTGGATCAAGATTTGACAGCTTGCCCAACATACATTGATTTCTTTTAATGTGGATATATTCTGAAAACAAAGTATTTCACTGCAGTGATGGAGCTATCATCAGTCTCTTGGAAAGTGCAGTTGGTGGGTTTTTTAGTGCATTTTTTTAATGTTAAGACCAATATGAATTACATCGGTGCTTTATACTAGTACTTTGGCACAGAACACTTGAGTTATTCGGGTTCTGTGCGTCAAGGAGGGTATCACCGCAAACTAATGCTAATGGTAAGAGAATGATCACTTCATAGATGTCAAGTACTATAGTAAGGATGCTTTTTAAGGGGAGTGTAGGGTAGTTACTGCTGTTTACATAGAAGAGGGCTGTTAGAGTTCATGTTCTTTGATAAATCAGTTAATAGAAGGAAAAGTTTTCTTTTTTTCTATGCAGTAGTTTGTTGTTGGTCCATCATGCTCTTCTTTCTGCCTCTGCCTGAACCCAAACCCCCTCACAGCCTGACAGAAATGTTCGCTTACGCAGCTAGCCCTGCTTCAGTTTGTACTACATCCTTCTCCAGTGTTCGGCTGCGACATCAGAAGTCGATGTCCATGTCAGCCTCTGTGCACACGAAGATGATGTTGCCTCCAATAGACAATGGCGCAGATAACTTCAGGCCTATGTAAGAACCTGAAATCGTTGTGAAACTAACTTATACCCACTGCTTCTTAACTTTGTGCTGTGGAATTTTAGTCCTAGATTGTTCTAGTATATATTGCCCACAAGATGTGTGTTTCCTCATTTTTTTAGTCTTGTTTACATTTGTCTTGTGGTGTGTCAGGCTGTCTGTGACATAATCCTGCAATAATGAACCTGAATTTTTTTCCTAGAGTTAGGAGTATTGGACATTCCCTATTGTCAAAGTTTGTGGGAGACTTTAACTGTGTATCCTGAAGGACTTCACTACTTGGAGCGGTTCGCTTGTAGAGAATTTTGTGTAGGATACTTTCAAATTAGTAAGATTTTCAAAGATGTGGAGGGAGAGACACTAAAGTTACCTACTGCTTCTCTTTCCTGGGAGGAAACTTTACTCGTCTATTCTTTTATCAGGCTTCTCAGTGAAACATTGTACACCTAGTTTATCTGGTCTTTTCCAGGATACTCCTGTTGCATTTTTCCGCCTATGTAGGTTTCTGTTTCGGCAGCCTTTTAATCCTAACTTTCTTACAAGTTTTGATTCCATACGGTGCTGTAATAATGTTGATATTTCCAACCCTGGCCTATATAAAAGTGTCTGCTTATGCTTTACTGTAGAGCGTAGTGTTTTGTGTTTCCTGCAGAACCCGTAGTGCTTCTGTAAAGAAGTTCTAGCATTGTTTTTTGTTTTCCGCTCTAGCACTATTCCCGATCAAAGAACTCCTGTTGCTTCAACTCACAGCATTAGCAGTGCAACCACACCTGATCGTATTCGTTTCCCCAGAGGAACGGCTAGTCGGAGCACTTTCCACGGCCAGCTCAGAGAGCGACGTACTGCTACCTACAACGGACCGCCAGCCTCCCCCAGTCTGTCCCATGAAGCTACACCACTCTCACAGACTCGAACCAGGGGTTCCACTAATCTGTTTAGTAAACTAACTTCAAAACTAACAAGAAGGTAAGCCTCTTAAAATGGTAATGCAATGTTTCCTTTTTATTGGGTAGTAGACATACGTAGTAGTTCATTGCTTAGGTTGTTTTGTCTACGTTCTCTGATTAATGGCTTAGCAATTCCGGCGACTTAAGATGCACTGGCTTATGATTTTTTTCATAGTTCTTTTTGGTTACAGACGCCATTTGTTTTTAGTAGTTGAATCAAATGGGATAAAAAGTGAGCAGCTTGGTCTGTCCTGTTTCTTCTGTCTGAGGTACAAATGCTGCAGAGCTGAAACATTTCAGCTCAGTTCAGAAGCTGCTCACCCTGACTGCATGGTCTGTCCGTTGAAGGCATAAACTAGGATCCCAGTCTTGATATTTCAAGTAGCGTTAGAAGTTCAGGTTGTGTTCCCGGTCACTTAGGCTATTCATATTTCTAGAATAACACACAAATAGATCACAGGTGAAAGGGTAGGGGCAGGACACAAAAGCGTCTTTTGGCTGTAGCACTAGCATAGGTCATCTTGAAATAATGGCAGTACTATGGTTTCAGTCTAGGCAGGAGTCTGGTCAAACCTTGAAAGACTTACTCCTATTTTGACCTTCAGTTCATGTGCAGATTCTGGTTTTGGTGTTAAGGTGTGTTGGTCTAGACAAAGCCTAGCTTAAACAGGTGTTCTTCCTGCACCAACAGTTTTTATTCTAACTGGACTTGTAGTTTCAAATCCATGTATGATTTAAATTAGTTCCTACAAACCCTAAAATTGAAAACCACTTATTTTCCTTCTATATTTAAAACCTGTTGGTTCACATACCGCATACTTTGGACCACTCTGATATCCACAACTTGTGTTTGCAGAAGTAAGGGTTTGCTTATCTTTGCCTTAAGATAATCTCCATGCTTTTGTACCCTCCTCATCATGTGACATTTTCTTGGAATATATCATTCTGATCTTGGCCTGCTTGCTTTTGTTTTAGGCTTATATCGCATCAGCACCAAGCCATTTCCTTCCTGTCTGTTCTGTCACTATACATGCTTCCTCGCAGCATCCTCTTCATAGTCTCCCATTCCTACAAAATAATGCTAAGCCAAACTCCAGTTTTTCACAGCTGGACGATTTCAATTTAGAAAGTGACTTTCTTTTGAAATGTAGAAGTTGTTTTCATGGAAAAACAAAAACGTGACAGCCTGGCCTTTGGTAAATGTCTTACCCTGTTCAGCTCTCTGCCAGCTAACACTTTCCTGGGAAATACTTTTTTTTCTTCTTTTTCTGTTGCAAGAGAGAGAGAAAAGATTAATTTCGATATTTTAATTTTTTTTAAGAATTAAGTCATCTGCTTTTTGTCAAGTGAAGTCTTAATCAAACACATCCTTTTGGCACATCTTTCTTTCTGTACTTTTGTTTGTAATATTCTTGCTTAATTTTCCATCTGACGTTCCAAATGTAGATGCTCAAACTGTGAACACGCAAGCTTTTCACTTGTGCTGCTGCAACATACAGTTTATCGTTGTGTGTCACTCAGTTGTTTAGGCAGCATTCAAGCTTCTGTCATTACCTCCGAGTTCCAACTTTTGCAGTGCAGTGTGGTTTTCTCGAAGAAGTTTTTCTCCACTACTTTTGACAATAGTTTAAATTCCATCTGGGCTTGATTAAATAATGTACAGTTGTAACACAATAGCGCTGTTACAGATGGTTAAGTTTGCACTTGGAGGACCTCTTATGGTTGGGGCTCTGTTATACTAGGTGCTGTACAAACTACTGAGGAGGTGGATAGTCCCATCAAAGGACGAGGTTATGTTTCTTCTCTTTAAATACGTTTAAGAAAGCCCTCAAAACCTGTTGATTTATTCTAGCATTATCTATGGGCGATCAGAATCCTTTTGATTATGAACTAATTATGTTCTGGAGTAGGCAATTGTTACAGCTTCTGCCACTAAATTAACTAAATACTTAAGGCAGTTTTTGTACAACATGGCTGACCTCATGTTATGAAGGAAGGAAGAAACCTAATTCTGAAGATACTCAAGATCTTGTTATAGTAAATTTTTGCTCTTTATATGAAATACATGAAGAAAATCCAAACATCTTTTTATGTGACCTTGCAGATTATGAGTTGTAAAGTGTTTTGACACCAGTACGTCTTTTAATTCATAATAACTACTGATGGCATATTTCCCAGAAAAATTAAGTTTGTAAGTAGCAATGCTAAGAGTTTGACTCTTCAGACCCTACATCATCTGCCTAATCTCAGAATGTATTGAAGTGTAATTTCATTGTGCATTTTAAATGAGATTTTTTTTGCATGTTTCGCTCTAAATGGCTTTTTCAATTTATTTTGTACAAAACTTTTTGTTAATTATTATTTTGGCTTAATTTCTTTTAGAAACATGTCATTCAGGTTTATCAAAAGGTAGGATTTATTTATATTTAAAAAAAAGTGGC
This sequence comes from Burhinus oedicnemus, assembly GCA_008921705.1. Classification (NCBI taxonomy): domain Eukaryota; kingdom Metazoa; phylum Chordata; class Aves; order Charadriiformes; family Burhinidae; genus Burhinus; species Burhinus oedicnemus. Next base: position 130,275 of record VFFE01006710.1, read on the forward strand.
TCCTGCAATTAACAACAGATTTGGCTTTCTAGCCTTGGTTTTCTGAAAACTAAACTTTCTGCTGAGAACTAAATACTTTCTTTCTTGAGAGGAAAGCATAGAATAAATCCATTAACTCATGATGATACTTAAGAATCTGTGGCACCTGTATAACAAGATGCTACGCATGCCTTGTGAATTCTTCTTTCTTTGATAGAGTTGGTAGTACCAAAGTAATTCTGTTCTCTGTACTAATACACTTAGCATGCTTATGTTTGAAGAATGAGGTGTTTGATAACAATGATGAAAGTATAAACAAAACATAAGGTTACAAGCAAATAAAGGTAAGTGATGCTAAATTTACATTCTCTATCTCTTTGTTTCATGATATTTTATAAAAAAATCAGTTTGAAGTGTTCGTCTGCAGTTGATACAATAGAAAGCAAACTGAACATGGTTCTGACTGATAGTTTTTTATGGAAGACTGAATGAAGATGCAATGGCTGTGTATTTATTTTAAAATGGGATGCATTTGTTGAAGTGATTTGCAGCTGAAATGCAGGTAGCACATTTCAGTTACAAACAAAAAATATAACATCTATACAAATTTCTTAACAAAAGGGAGAAGCTCAAAAGTCTGATTCACATTTCAAGCCCAAAGGGTTGAGTTTAGTTTTACAATTTGGGAATGAATCAAGCTGCCATATATCTTGTTAATCCACTATGACTCATGAAAGTTGGTTGTACAATTTTGACCCGCAGGTAAATTTTCCAGTAGAATCTTGTAATATTCTGTTAAGTTGTATCATATCTTGTGGCTTCTTAAAGGATGGTACTTTCAATTTCCAACTACTTATCAAAAAAAGGAGACAGGGCCAAAAACCAGACATCTGTTTTAACTTTCAAAATGCAAGGCTATGTGTGTGACTGTAATTTGAAGGTTTTTATACCATTTCAAGGAAATACTTAGATTAGGGAGACCTGAGGTATGTAAATAGTTACTTAAATTTGAGGTTATTATGTAGAGTCTGAGTCTAAAGGTATTGCCCCGATGAAATGAGTGAATTCCACGCCACAGTAATAATCAGGGCTCTTCTAGAGATGACTATGTTTAGAACTGGTGATGGTTGAGTTGGCTGGCAGTGACACAGCTGACTTGGGAAGAGGAACATGGACAAACTGTTTGTAAGGGGAGGAAACCATCCAACACAGTATACAGATGAAACTGAGCAGCAGCAGCAGTTGAAGCCCTTGTGCATCATGAGCTGTGAGGTGCATACCACTCCGTCTCTCTGTAGTCACGTTGCTTCTAAAACAAAGGGTTGTCACTGTGCAACCTCCACAACTGGATGCATGTAGGTTTGTTACTCTGCTGCTCTGAAGACAGATGGAAAATGCTAACACAAGTACAGATTTAAACTAGAAGGTTACTGTTCAAATTTGAGACTTAAAAAAAGTAATTTTTTAATAATCTTTAAAAATTTTCCTTTGACTTGAGGCCAGGAATCTTAGACCATTGTGGAAATAGCTGCTGCAGCTTCCCATGCAGATTTGCAGTCTTACATCACCTACGCAGGACCAGACTGTGCTTTTTAAATTCTATTTTAAGTGTGCGTGATGTCCCCCTATACCTGATCCTGTACGTAGGTACAAAATTAAAATCAAAATGTTGGGAGTTTTAGCAGTTTCTTATAACTTTATATGCTACGAATCTTACCTAAACTCATTGTCTCTGATACTGAAAGAACTACTATAATCCAGTACCACATATATATAGTACTGCAATATCATTTTGGGAAGCTGAACAGAAGTAGATAATCAGTTACTCCTTTTTTAACTACTGAGTTCTAATATTGTACTTGGTATACAGAGGTATAAAATATATTTATCCCTCTTACACCATGCACTGTGCTTGCCAATCTGCGTATTGTGGAAGTCTAGCTTTTTTTCTGACAGCAAAAATAACTTTCAGTGTTCTGGATTTTATTGCAGCATCTTTTCTCCATTCCATAAATTGATCTTATTTGAGCGTCTTGCACTTTTTGCTCTTTTTCCTTATCTTTTTCAACAGTTTTCTTTATTTTTATTTGGATTTTTAACACGGTGTACAAAGATGTAAAGAACAGAAAACGCAGCATAACTCAGGACAGATGTATGGAAACATTCTTATTTTCTAAAGCCTTCCACAAACCATAAAGGAGACAATGTATAGGCATTGCATGACAGATTCCTATATATTTGTTCCATTCTCAAGACCAGGGACCATCTTGGTCCATAAAATTAATTTATGTAAAAATACAAGCAAAAGCAGAAAATTTAGAACATAAACTAGGAATTTGTGGTTCCCGCAGAAGCGAAGACTGTATTAGCAGTGAGGAGGCCTCAGGGCTGCATCTGACTTGCAGACCCACCGAAACAATACTGGCAGTACAGTAAGTGACTGTTCCCAAAGCACCAGTGCTGGGCTGTAGAACTGGACCATAACCATGGCCTTCATGAGGGAACAAGCATCTAGAGAAACTGGCACAGCTCTCCAAAGTTTGGCATGATGGCTATATTTGAGGGTGCATGTCACTGAGTGGAGTTCCTCATGCTAAATGAGTGGAGCACTGATGCATTGAAAAACAGAACAAAGTAAGGATTTTCTGAGAGTCTTCCATGAAAGCATGTTTATTATTTCAGTGTGCCAGGTATTTTGTAAATAATGACCTTACTTAGATTTAGAGTGCAGTGGTTTAGAAGCCAAACAGTTTGGCTTAATTTCAACCTAAAAAAGGATCTGAAAACATCATTAGGGATTCTTCCTCCCAGACTTTTCTGGACAGGTTCCAGTAACAGTAAGACTATTCGTTGTTGGGGAGACTGGTTATGCTCCAGTTTTCTACAACCTCTGGCAAGTTTTTTTTAAAAAAAAAAAAAAAATCCATGAATGCTTGCAGATCTTAACAAAGCTGTCATCTTCCACTTCATGGGAACAGAGTAGGCACTTTGAAATTCAATTTCTCTCAATTTTTCAGTTGAACAGTGTCTTCAGACTTGTTGCTTGTTTTGCCCAGTAAAACAAGCCTTTCACAGATCATCTGAAAGGTGTGGATTTGTTCAGTTGGTACGCATGATGGTTCTCTCCCTTCCCATCCACCCCCATCTCAGTTCTGCCAGAATTGTCATAAAGGATGAGTTCACGGACTGTATATGCAGACCTTATAAATCTTTTTCCACCTTCTCCGGTATCCGCCATAGTGAAGTAGCCCATGATCTTAATCTGCCTACTAAAATGATCATCAGTGTTGTTGATATTTTAAACTCTTAACGTGGGTTTCAGAAATCTGACATCAAGTATTGATTGCAGTCAGGTACTTCGGAGATTGGGAGGGCTGCGGCCTCCGAGTTGGCTGCCCTCCTGTATTACTGAGGGGAACGATTTCCCCCCTCTTTCTTTTTAAGTTGAATTTTAACAATTATATATAAAATTGTGCTATGATGAAAGTGATTACCATTAAAAACACTGGGAAGGACTAGAATTAATTGAGGACTTGTCAGTTGTTTTCTTCTTACTATCTTACTTGTCCTTTTTGCTTGGGACAGCTTTATCAATGGGAACTTTTCCTAGCAGAGCCCCCGTCTTGCTGTGTGCTGTGCGGTACCTCAGAGAGCAGGGTTCTGATCGGATGTTGTGATAAACAGCTCGTAGCTGCCTGACTTACCACTTTCTTAACTGGATTTCTGTTGCAATAGCAATGTGGGTTTTGAGCAAGGAGCAGGGTCCGTAGCCTGTAGAGCGAGGGCTGCCACTGTGCTCCTGGCAGCGCTAGCACAGCCTCTGTTCCCTTGTGACAGGGGCCGTTTACAAACCTGTTCCCTCACTGCAACCCTCAAAAAGAGGAAATTAAGCCTTGTAACACCTCACACATTCGTATATAAATACTGTTGTTGTGTGTCAATAAATAAGCTTACTGTCTCACATTCCTATTCCTAGACACCTGATAACCAAACTGCTTTAATAATTTACGTTATTCAGTGAAGGCATGTACTAGCTTAGAGTAGGCTTGATAACTTTTACAAAGATAGCTTCCCTGCAAGGAGAATTAACACTGAGATGTAGAACTGTGGTACTGCAATAAAGGGAAGGCAGAAAAAGGTGATTTTCCCCCTTAATTCTACTTGATACTGGGCTTTTAAAAAATGGTAGTGATCAGGAACATAGCTTTAATCAATACAAGAAGACAGAAAGCTTAAGTTTACTCAGATGTTGAAGATGTGTCAGTGTGGGAATTAATAGGATGGCCATACCACAGCTTGAGAAATCTTGGATTTACCTCTAAATCTGTCTTAAAATGTATATGCATCTTGTTCTTTTGCTTTAAGGTATTTGGTGTTGTTTAAACACCTAATACCTCAGATCTGATGTGCTTGCAAACACACAATGTGAGCAGACTTGTCTGTAAATAGGGTATTTTTTCAAATAGATATTGTATTACCAGACAAAACTTTAAAATATAATTAATCTAAAAATAATTGGGAGTTACTTCTCTTTTAGGGGAGGTACTTACTAAATAATACAATAACTTCAATACAGTTTGTAACTTCAGTTTAACATTTTCTGCTTTTAGAAGTTGAACTTTATTCAATGAGTTCTACAGTATTAATATATAAAATCAGTTATGCTCTTTTTAAAAACTGTAGTTTATAGACTTCCATTTGGTTTGACAATGATATATTCTGAATTTGGTCTAAACTACAAAGTTCTTTACATCTTTGTTGCTTTGTATTTTAACACACCTTTGGTATAATTGCAGTATCTTTTAGCAGCTACTCAGATATTGTATATTGTAGTGTAAGATTTGTCTTCTTTTTCCCACTTCCTTTTGCTTCTGCATTCTTTTCAATGAGGCTCCCGACTGAATATGAGAGGAACGGGAGATTTGAGGGCTCAAGGTGAGGGTAAAATTTTTGTTTAAAATGTTACTTAGGTGAGTTTGAACCTTTCTCCCCTTGATTATGTGGCATAGTGGCTTCAGGCAGCAGCTTTTGTTTTGTGTAAGGCTTTGAAACTAAACAAAGAAGCATTTCTGTCTGCAAAACAGCTATTAAAGCACTGACTGACTTGGTTCTGAACTTTCATCTTTCCTGTTGCCTTTCCCCTTGTGTGTTTTTTGCATTTTAGTCATTATAATTTGCTGTTGTCTTGTAGATGTGTAGGTAAGTGGTCTCTAGTGAGGCTGCAAATATGTGGAATAACCACTGAAGGGGTGATAAGATATTTCTGATCTCCAAAATCACAGATAGTTAAACGATATCTTCTTCCAAAATCTGCATATCAAAAACTACTATAAATGATTAAACTTGTGCTGGTTCTGCCAACTCTTTTCAAGTAGAAAAAGCTTTCAAAAATAAAATGATCACTGAATAAAAGTTGGTGTTCTCCCTGACCCCTTACAGCCTTACTAAATTAAAACCTTAAAGTTAAAACAAAGCATTTTTTAATTTGCATGCTGAATTTTGGAACATCTGGCAAATCATGTAGCTGGATTTGACAGCATAATCCTATGACTCTCACAGTTACTGGAAGTCTTTCTAATAGAATGTAAAATTATGAAATAGGTTATCTTTGAGAGAGATATTTATTTAGTTTTGACCTTGCTATCACTTTTTATTTAACTTTTTCATAATTGCCTGCTTAATGGTCGTAGCAGGAAAGCATTGTGTAACTAGAAATTCATTGCCAACTATTTTAAAGAGCAGCTTGACTTAATATTGTAAATTAAACTTTGAAGTTCAACATGAGACCTAAACTACATGGTTTGTGGTCAGTTAGGTTAGGTATTTTCAGAAAATATTTAAGCTTGACAGTCAATATATTTAAGTCTTTTGTCCTGAGGACAAGTAAATTTGAAGAGGCGACTGACTGTGCTAATATTCATAAAGCAAATCTGTCATATTTTTCCCTGGAGGTCCAAATGTAGTTCCTTATTCTTTAGCTGCGTGACCACTGATTTTAATTGAAGTAGAAGAATCATTGCAAACTAGAAATTTCTGGAACTTCTCTTTTCTTTGTCTTGCATAACTTTATTTATCCTTACCAAAGGAAAAGCTTTCATTAAAAAAAAAAAAAAAAAAAAAGTTGCAAACTTGGGAAATGCAGCCTCAATATTTTGTGCTTTCTCTCTTAAAACTGTGACAGTAACGGTAACCCTCTTACTCACCGTCCTTACTAACAACGTTGAGGATGTGTCTAGTAGTGACTTCCAACTCTTCTTCCTGCGTTCAGTCTCAAAGGCACTTAGCTGCATAGTTTGTAGCAGCAGAGATTTCATCACTTTACCCCTATCGGTCATTGGTGTTAAACAAATTACTGACCAGCTTAGAGAAGAAGTATTTCCTCCCTGTTGAAGGTAATGCCAATGGCTTACATTGGTGGGGTCTCTAGTGATCATCTCCAACACCAGTGCAGGAAGGCCAGAGTGAAACTGAACCAGCCCAGAACTGGGTGGCACATGTTGGCCCTGGGGCAGCAGGTGGGTGACCCCTGGCAAGGTCTCCCAGTCCTGCTGTCCTTCCTCCTGCTTGCAGCCAACTACTGTGGGGGTCCATGGACCCTCCCAGTGCTTGGTCTCTGACCTTCTGCACAGGAGGAGGTGCAGAGGAACCCCCAGAATCTTTCTGCATGGGCTCATCCCCGTTGCGTATGAGTAGGTACCTCCCATGGGCTGGCACTCCTACAACCTGGGCTTGAGCACCCTTTTGTCACTAGTCACCACTATTTGAATGTTCCAGAAACTTCTAGCGCAGAGTGGTGGTTCAGCTGTCCACGTGGCCCAAGAATAGGGGTTTGAGCAGAACCTACCTTAAAATCAGTCATAGCTGATACATGTAGTTCTTCCTCTGCAAGGTCATTTCCCTTATGCTCCTGACTCTAGTGACTTCCAGTTGTGTCACCAGTCGTACCATACCTTGGTTTCAGCCCCAACAGCTAATGCTTTACCTTTGACTGTGTGTTCGTACAGCGGCTAGGAAAGCGGGGCATTGCTCGCAGCCAGAGACTCTAGATGCTGCTCTAATACCGGTAGTGTGCGTTGAGTGTTAGTTTGCTTCACTAACGTGAAACGTGGAGAAAGTAGCTGGCCCTGCTAACTAATAAATTTCTGTCTTTCAGCCGCAATGTAGCTGTGGATCAGAAGGATGAGAACAAGGAAGCCAAGCCTCGGTCACTGCGTTTTACCTGGAGCATGAAAACCACCAGCTCCATGGATCCCAATGACATGATGAGGGAAATACGAAAGGTCCTGGATGCCAATAATTGTGACTATGAACAAAGAGAGCGTTTCTTGCTTTTCTGTGTCCATGGAGATGGGCATGCGGAAAACCTTGTACAGTGGGAGATGGAGGTGTGTAAACTGCCAAGACTGTCGCTGAATGGAGTTCGCTTTAAGCGGATATCGGGAACATCCATAGCTTTTAAAAACATTGCTTCCAAAATTGCCAATGAGTTAAAGCTGTAACAAGAAAAATAGTTAAGTTGTAAATTAGTTAGCAATTTCAAGTGTTTTTGAGAATTCCGATGGAAATGTATAGAATAACATTTAGGCAATAACTTCTGCATCCTTCTGAATAGTGATATTAAAAAAAAAAAAAAAAGCTGCTGAGCTGGGAGGGAGAGTTGGACTTTTTTATAAGTGCACTACAGCATTAAAGTTGCCTACTATGTAAAATATTACCCCTTCTGCTTTATTTCCATTGCTCCTAAGTCTTTGACAACAAATTGAAACACAGAATATATTCATTTAAATATTCCTCCTGTTTGTGTGGACGTGTGAATGTACAGTATGTGTGTATAATATATAAAGTATTATATGTAAACAATTCATTTACAACATCGAGCTGTACCAGTACCTCTTTCTGGGCTAATTTTGGTGCTAAAAATTGAAATGGCCAAGGAGGAAACACTTGAGTTAATATTTAAAATAACCGAAGCGATAACCAGTAAATGCAGGTTTACAGTTCACTGCTGTGTTAAGAAAAAAAAAAAAAGTGTGTGAAGGGTTTGGATTTACGGTTGTGAACATTATTAGTCCTGTTTTCTAAGTAGATCTCATGAGATTATTAAAAATTCACTTTTACTGAATAAGTCTTGCATTATATTTTGCCCACCTCTTTATTATTTAAGTCTGAATCAAATTTAAAAAATGTAGTTGATTTGTGCATTAAAATTTGGGTAAACGCTTCCATTCTTCTGCTTCTGCTAAACTACTAAAACTGTATCTTTGTCCTTTTGGCTTATGAGTATTGATTGCAGCTAAGAACACTTTTCTGTTTTTCCACCGTTCCTCTACAGAATAAGGCAGTCTAAAAGGATGTGCTAAATGCTGACTAGTGACTTTTTCTTGCAGACCAAGTTCTCCACGTTAGACTAGGTCACACTGATACAAAGCACAAAAGGACTCTCAAATAACCACCGTATTTTGATGCAAGTTGCCACGTCCGAGTCGGTGCCGTTCTGAGGTATTGCTGCACGCGTGGCAATACTGTCCTTTGCATTTGGGGTGCGCACAGTATTGAAACCCAAAAGTGGGAATCAAATTGGCTACTGATCTCCTCTGTTGTAACGTCCAGCTTGCTAAACTACAGCCATAGGCAGTAGCAGTTAAAACTTTTCCTTGCAGCTCTCTTCCAGCGTGCTTCCACTTGGCTGTGGTTGTATTGCTTTTGCTGGCTTCATGCCAGTTGTGTCTCGAGCTTCTGCTGCGGAGGGAGTCCACTGTGGCTTTTTTTTAATGTGCAGTGTGGAAACCCGCCCTTGATGGACTCTTGGATGGCCAGCTAGCTTTCTGTCCTACAGAAAGCTACTCTGGGATCGTCCCCACTTTTTAACCATCACTGTGGTGAGCCGGATTTGATTTTGCAAACTAGAATGAAGAAATTTCTTCATGTGTTGTTTCCTACTGATACTCAGTTTATTTCATCAAGGACTTCTGTAGATAATATCCTGCATTATCTACTTGACTTTTTGTATTAATGTTATATGGTTATATTTCAGTGAAGCACTTAAGCATGTACTTAACATGTGCTTTAAACTGGAGCCTAAATTTGCATTTTAAATTTGCAGTGAGCTAATAGTTATTCATAGTACACAGTTCAGATTTGACCCGAGGTGAAGATGCAAAATCCTTAATATTTTGCAAATTAGTTCTTGTGATCTGTAGTCTCTGAAAGCAGCAGACTTCCCCTCTCATTCCCTAAGCATTGATATTGATTATTCTAGTTCAAAGGGTAATCATAGTTGTTAAATGTAGTAAATATTCCTGAATTTGCATTTTATTCTCTGTATATTCTGTATCACCCCATGGCTTGAGAACTCCAGGTGCTACCGGAGTTCACTTGGCTTTCAGTGCTCTGCCCGTGCCTGTGCTGCTCAGTATGGTTTTTTCCATGAAAACTCCATTTTGTAATAGCAATAAGACATTTCAGGGCAGTCATTGTACTTTCTCAGGTGAATGGTCACCTATCCTTTCACTTCCTACGTTTTAAGCACTCCTCCAAATGTACTTCTTTTCACCCAGCAGTGCACTTTGTTGTCTGAACTGAAGAAGTGTTCTGATAAATGATGTAAATCTGTATTCGATGGAAGTTCCAAAAGGTTTCATATTAAATGTTTCCTGAAATACTCTCTTCCTACTTCACCTGTTAAGTATGTAATTGTTTCTAGAAAGTGCACCAGTATCATACTTTGGATATTTAAAGTTTGTACTTAAGTATTTTTCTTAAAGCGTTCCCAAAAGTTTCTTTCAGATTAAATCTGTATTTGAGGTATTAAAAAAAGAATGAATTATTATAATCAGCAACAGATTTTTAACAGCTTCCTTCCCAAATGCCTTATAATATTACCAAGTTGCAAGAATATACCCTTGTTTCTTTAGCATACCGCATGCTTACTGTTCAGGCCTCGGAGTTGCCTGGAAAGGAAAACTGCTTCCTTCAGATCTCCAAACCAAAGACAAACTTCTTCCTGAACACAGACCTTTTACCTGTTCATGTTCCTTGGGGATCTGTGTAGCTTTATCAGCTCTGCTGGTAAGACGACTCTGCAGAACTACAGCTGTTTTTTTCTCTCCTTAAGAGACAAGTTTTAAAAATAACCAGAGGTCAGTGTGTGGTGAGGATGTAGCAGCAGGCCCAGGCATTTGGAGGTGCGTGTCCAGCAACTGAGAAGTGGTTTTGTGTAATGGCATGACTGGTGTCCTGGAATGTGTGATCTGAATGGTGTGTTGGGGGGGTGTTTGCCATGGGCTTGTGACTAAAGGTTTGCATCACTAAAACCCATATCATCCGGCTCTGAAGATGTCTCTTGGTTGCTGGATCTGGCAGGGAAAATGTCTTAAAACTTGGTTTGTAGGGAGTTGACTGCTTTAAATAAAAGTGTTTAAAGATATATCCGTTAAAAAAAAAATGTGAACACTGAGTAGGAACAAGCAAGTTCAGATAAACTTTTTCTCATGGAAACCTTCCCTTTCTAAAACACCTCAGTCTATTTGACCTCTTTACAAGGTCTAAGGTCCTCGACCATGCTGAGAAGAAATGGAGAGAGGTAGGTTAGAGGAACAGCTAGTCCTGCTGGTCTGTGTTTTGCATACTACTTTTATTCAAGTTACAGCATCTGGTCCAATCTTTGTGGGTTCAAAGATTTATTTTTTTTTTAGTACAGATTTTCACCTTTTTCTCTTGTATTACAGTGAAATTTCAAGAGCAAATACAGTGAGATAGTGTATCCCAGATTTTTTTAATTGCAGCATTTTTTGTCAAGATAGATTATTTAAAAATATGTTAAAGAAATGAAGTCAGAGGTTCAGAAGTCCTAGTCATATGGAAAGATTGTAGCAGATCGGTAGGAGATCTCACCAATTCAGTTAAAATACATGGGCCTATTGGGATAATGTGTAGAGACTTTTAATCAGTCTTTCCCAGAGCTGCTGCGTCATACACAGTGTTGTGGATTGCAATTTAATTAGGACTGCAGCCAACCCAGAGAACCATTTTCTCTCTCAAGCTCTGGTCTGGAGCAGCAGGACGTACCCAGCCGCTTCCAGTTAAAACCCATTTGGTTGTGCTGGTTTCGGTTCCTGAAGGGCTGGGATACTTTGCTGGGTATGGGCAGAGGCCACTGCCGAGCTGGTGTCATTCTCTGTATTTCAAGAGGTGGGTGGGTGGGTGTCTGTAATTAGCTGTCCAAGACGTATTTTCATAGTAACCTAAAGAGTGAAATATTTAGAGAATCTCGGTAGTAGATGGTATTTCTGCTACTGGAGGGGGGTGGTGTCATACTAATGTAAAAATTTTGTTTTCTAATTCACATTGCACGTGTTTAGGAAGTACTAAATGCGGTTTTGGAAAGCTGATCCCACAGTAGATTAATGTTTAATTTTAAACGTGCAGGTTTGCAATTTCCCATATTTCCAACTGTTGAGTCAATCTCATTTCTATAAGTTTTCATAGAAAAGCCCTGGAGCTTTCCTGTAAAGATAGGCTTGCGTTATTACAAATCACTGGTGCTGCCAATTAAACCCCCAGTCTGACATTCTGATGAAGTGTAGTTGTGAAAATTCCACCTTAGACTGAAGTTTTCCCTCTGGTAGCAGTGAATTGTTCCATTGATTTCACCACAGACTCCATTGCTTCAGAGAAGAAACTGTTATCCAGCAGGAAGGGGCATAAGCTTTGGATAAACGCTCAACCTAGTACAATTAATAAGAATTTTTTAAAAGTTACACTCCATACCAAAGGCCCATCAGTGCCCTACATTACAGCGGCAGTACATGCTTAGAGAAATCCAAGAACACAAGACAGAGTAATTGTTCTCCATGTGTGTGCTCCTTACTTCTGACAAACTTAAGAGCAGGAAAAAAGCTAACTTTTAAACTTACTCGCGTAACTGGATGGTTTTTCGTGTTCCTGTTTCTGCTGGTCTCTTGTTAATGTACCGCCAGGTACTGCCTACAAGCAAAGGGGCTGGATAAAATGAGCAGAACCACGGAGGAGCAGTCTCTTCACCAAATGCTTCTGAAGTTGAAACAGTATGGTATTTGAAAGACCCTTAACTGGTATTTTTTAGCCTTCTAAGAATGTTTTAACCTTTGGTACAAACAGTGGGTTCTCGTCCCAGCAATAACTGAAAACAGAAGCTGTGTCAATGCCAACATTGAATCCTGTAAGTATCTGCACACAGAAGCCATGTTCAGGGCGTTAATTGCCAGTTGTTGGGTGTTCATTTTCACCTACAAGTGCCATTAACACCTTGTAGTGGTTGTGACTTAGCAGGTAAGATATTCATTGCAGGAAAAAAAAATGCTTGGGTTTTGCTTATGTGTGTTGAGCGCTTGGAACTGCGTGCTCTGAGACTCGGATGTAAAATTCACGCCAAGTGGCCACGGTTATGGTTGCTGTGGGAACCACGGCATTGAATTTCACGGCATAGAAATGTTGCAGTTCTCATCCCATTAGTACCCTTATGTTACTGTTTAATAATATCCTTATGAAATTGAGGGCATAAAAACAAAATATTCGTACAGTTCATCTTTCTTTGTAGTTGCTGGTCACGCTGAATGTATTAGGGGAATAAAATCAGATAATGAAATATCTCGCCACAGAAATAAGTGTTAAAACCTATGGGGATGCAAAATCAGAAACTAAAACGCTACTGGTGTTAAAATCGCAGAGTTTTCCATCGTTTGCCTGTCTCAAGGTTTGCTTGGAGGTGTCTCTTACTGCGGCCTCAGCTCAGCGTGAGCGCTGCAACCAACTACAAACAGCAAAGTCTTCCTAAGTGTAGAATTATTTCCCCTCACGGCTTACCCAGCCAAAAGGCATGAAGTGAAGTGCTTTCACACATGTTTCCACATAGATGGGAAAAACACCGGCCTGATAGGAGCTTGGAGACCCTTGAAGGCATGTGTTTTAATTGTCCTGCGTCTGTAGTGCCCGCAGGAGCAGGGGCTGCCAGTGCGAAAAGCCAGAGGCTGCTGGGCAGGGTCTGATGGATGGACGGATGGATGGATGGATGGATGGTCCCTTCTGCCAGGAAAGGCAAGCTGCAGAGGGACGTTGCAGTGTCTGCAGTGGCCACAGGATGTCTCTCAAATGCAGAAACACCGCTCTGGTTGGTGTTCAACTGGAATATTTTCAGAAAAGAGCCCCAAGGATCACTCGCTCCGTGCAGAGCGGTGATTTCGCATCGGTCATCGGTGTTATCATCCACTCGGCAAACTTCGACTTATTGTTAAAAGCATTAGGGGGGAAAATGTACCACAAGATATTGATGGAAGTTGCATATTTCTCAGATTGAAAAACACCCTAATGCTACGTTTAACTTTCCATTATGTTTTATTGCTTGCGGAGCTGAGGTGTAGTTAAATGGGTTTTAGCTTTGCCATGGAAAACCTGTAGGGCTGCAAAACTCTTTTCCACTGCTTTGTCAAGCCTTGTTCCCTCTCCTTTCCTAGAAAATGACCATGATGGGCAGCAGGCTTTTCTGCTGAGAAGGGTAAAAGGAATATTGAATATTTAAATTCATTTCCAGCTTTTTAAAGAGCAAGAATCTTTGTTTTCCTGTTCGGAAATTTAATTACTGAAGCTATTTTGCACTACATCCTTTAGTAATCAGTCTAATCAAGGCTGTAAATTGCAGACAGCCTTTTCTAAAATAATCTGGGATCACTTGCCATTTATATTTCACTGTATTAAGTAACTCTAAAGCTTTATGCCTGGCATTTTCCATGCCTGCAGTCTGTTTTAATCCTCAAACAAATCTTGTCGCTTGTGCTTTGAGCAGGCAAGAAGTGAAACTTCCTTATTTGCTCCGGATTTTTTTCAAATCACATATTTTGCCACAGCTTTCACTTCTGTTGTAATCAAAGTTTTGCCATTGGGGGATTAATAGTGACTGGTACTAATATTTATCGCTGGGATGTTTGGATTCAGCAAGCGGAAATGGAGAAGCTGTTTATTTCAGTCAATCTCGGGCTCCTCTGTGTTCTTTCCATGAAGGAGCCCTGCGACTCGTCCCCTCCTTCCTGCAGTCCCAGACCCCGTTAGCTGCTGCCGAGCCCTTTTCCGCACATCCCAAGGTGATGCTCTAAAGCGTTGGTTGTGGTGGGAGTCACGGCGTGGACAGGGCTTGTCACTTGGTGCATGGCAGTGTGATGGGAGCAACAAAAGAAGAATTTTGCTGTTGGGAAGTTCTGTTCCTCATCACCACTCTGGGAGCAGCCACCAGAGCCAATTTGTTGGGTCAAACATATATTTTAGTGGTTTTATCTGACCCCTTTATGAACCTCTTTATCCCTGGCATGTAAAACTTGTTGCTTTCTCCTTATCTCCAGAGATGAGCCTTGGCTGAACCCTTCTGGCTGAACACTGCTTCGAGCTAAAGTCTCGATTCAAGGGACAGCCTCCTTTAGAGGTCTCCTGTGGTGTCAGAGCTCCGTGAATCTCTTCAGACCGGGTCTGTTGGTGCTGGGGAAAAGAGTACAAGTGCTCCAGGCCTCCCTGAAGCATCTCAATGCGGGTCCTTGGTACAGAGCACAGCAATGCAAAGGGACCTCCTCCGTGTTCAGTTGCTGAAGTGATTCTTCAGACCTGGAGGAGAGTGTAGTCCAAGGAAGTGCAAGGCTGTAGTGAATGGTTGAATTCGGAGCAGTCTCTAGGATGAGGAGGAAGGCGAGTCATCTCTTCTGGATGAGCTGTTTCTAGGTGCTTTCCAGACTTCTCCTTATGGCGTCAAACACCTCACCAGAATGCACTCTTAATTAGATGTGTTCTGTAACGTGTACAGCCTGCACAGTGGTGGGCAACGTGCATGACAACAAAATGCCCCAGCAAGGAGCTGTGTGTGCTCTGTCTACTAATGACATGAGCAGGAGTGCCCTGTTGTGGCTCTCCATAAGCAGGAGGGAAAGCTTGTCCTGGTTATGTTGCTGTAGGGAACCACGTCCATTTTTCTCCTTGAAGGGCCTTTGGTTCTGCTTAGGAGAGGCATTAAAAGGAGTATTGCAAGGTGTAAAAGGAGGGATGGTGAGAACTTACTGGTGGCAGAAGAGGAGCTCAGTAAGCACCACCTCGAGTGTCCCGTGGTTCAGATGGAGTTGTGTCTGGGGGGGCATCTGTACCATTTCCCATACCATCTCACACCATATTTGTTGGTGCAAACAGCTCTCGGGGTAAAGCTACAGCTCGCAGGGGCTGCATGGAAAGGCCTGTTCCTCTTCTGTTTTCAGGGGACTTGCAGGGACGTTTATCTGATCCATCCGCCGACCCTGGTTGAAGCTCACTTGCAGGTTCAGCCACTACAGGGAGAACAGATCAAGTGGACGTGAGCACAGGCGCTCACACACAGCGCGTGGCTACCTAAGGCTTGTTTCTCTCGGAAACCAGCCTAAAAACAGTGACAGTTCACAGCAGGGACCAAATCTGCTTATTAAGAAGCAGCTCTCCTTAAAAGGTCACTTCTCAGGTCAGAGCTGTGCTCGGAGTGAATCCTGATGGAATAGGGATGGATTCTGCTGTGCACAAAAGGGAGCCGAGCTCTAGTCTGCACCCAATGACTCCGGTAACTTAAAATACCAAAGACTGTTCTCCAATTTTCTTTCTACTGCTGACATTATTAGCTTGGTCTGCCAAGGTGAGTGTTGCATCATGTAAAACAGATTATATTTTTTCTCCTGACTATTTTACATCTTGCTAATTCTGCTGAAAAAGCAGGGAAATGTGGAACCGCATTTGCAAAGCAGTGAAAGTAAAGGCACTGACAAAAGCATTCGTCAAGGATAAAAATAAAGCAGAGGGATGAGAGCCAAGGTTTATGGGGAGACATGCTGTTTATTTAACCAGCATCCAGCATCTCTCATTAACTTACTGTTACCTCTACCTTACCCTCCCCTTCTGTCCTACGACAACATGTGAGAATAAAGAATGTTTCATCCTTGCCTTGTTTTGTCACTCAGATGATGCCTTTTCCCAGTTTTCTGTCTTGGAAGCAGTAGCATTTAGCATTTCACTGCAAAGCTGATTTTCATTGATTTAGCAGCTGAGTTCAGGGAAGGCAGGGGATGAAAACAAGTCCTAAATTTGGACTGAACCAAAGATAGACATGCTGCTAAATGGAAAACCAAAAACCTGGAAGTAAAGCTCTGGATCAGCGTGGTATTACATTGAAATCTGTGGTTATGCTATGGCACCTGTTACACTTGCTGCTGTAACGTGCCCTTCTATCTTTACTTAGGGCACGTGCAAGTGTCCTGGCTGGGGACATGTGGAACATGGTGGCAGTCACCTCTTCTGCGGTATTGGCTGGTTGCAGAGAAATGGGGGGTTGTGCTGCGGTTAACTGGTGATAGCGTGGCCCTGTGGGTAGGGCATTGCAGAGGTTGGAGGCCAAATTCTGACCTCTGAAAGGGTCTGATCCTCTCCCCAGGGGCTGTGTGGGACACTGCTAGGGCTCTTCTTTCTCCTGCCAGCAGTGCTCAAACTTTGCAGCTTGTTAGAGCAAAGAGTGTGTGCCCGGAGACAGAAAATGGTAATTTCTTGCCCTTACTTAGCAAGTCTAAGCTATGCTGGCATGCTCCCACCAGAGCTCTGGAGAGATCCACTTCTACACAGGTCCCACAGCCTGAGAGATGGCAGACCCTGATTCAGTTTGAAAGTGGCTTCCCACAGAATACAGGAAGAGAAGTAAGGAAGGGGGGGATGGGGGGGGGTGTGGTGTAGTGGTCCTTCTCTGTTATGAGTACAGTGTTGTTCTTCCAACATCTCAAACATTTTTACCAACATCTGCTCAAATTTATGTGTACTTTTGGTATGACATCCAAATCTTTATTGAACACTATGGTGGGGCTGGGATACCTGAAGCCATATCCTCTGTCCAGCCTGAGCACCTTGCAGCCTGCCAGCAGGGCAAAACCAGAAGCTTCCACTTCTCCATGTCCAGAGCAATGTTTTGGAAACACTACTATCAGTCAGTCTTTTCGAATGAAATTATTCTAGTGCAGGAGACAGCTCTGAAGATTACAGCAAACTGAGCAGACAAAGTCAACACTCGTTGCTGTAACTTGCCCTTTCTTTAATTACCCTGTGGACAAGTATATGGTTGGAGACATCTCCAAATGTGGGTCACGCTGGCCAGGACCTCTTGTGCGATATTGGCCATGTCAAACTGACTGTGCTAGAGGAAGATTTTCTGGACGTCTCTCTCAGCCCCTTCTCTGAGCCGTGCCTGACACCCACCCTGGCTGCAGAGCACCCTCCAGCCTTTGCCCCTGGTGCAAGGGCAAAGGGCTGAGGCACGGGCAGCCTCTGCAGCAAAGATGCTCTTTGGGCAGCTTAGGAGGACCTCTGCCAGCTCTCTGGTGCTCTGATGAATGGCTTGTGCCCATTTAGAAATCAGTGTATGCGCAAAGAGGATGCAGTCAACAGCAAATCTGAGGTCCCAAACCAATTCCCAAACCCAAGCTGTCTGCACTTGCGTGGCGTTGTACAATTTGCTCTTGAGCCTAAAGGATGTGTAGCCTCCTTTCCCCGTGTTTCTGGGGCAGACAGCAAAGGAAACGAGGTGTTAAACCCAGTAGGAGCTAGAACAGGACTCTGCTCGGCCTTGATACCATCGGAGACAAAAAGGCCTGCCAGCAATCCCACTCACCAGCTGCCATACGGAAAATCCCGGAGTGGGCTGAGATTCAGGAAAAGGTACCAAAATCTGTCTTTGCAGGTGACGGGGTCCCTAACTAGGCCATCTCCTGAAGCAGAAGACTGAGCAGAAGTGGAGCAGAGTTCAGAAGAGGAAAGGCTGGAGTGATCTGATCCCTGCTTCTGTTCTATTTCCAAGTAGGTAGAATAGATCAACGGATTTGAAAATGGAATAGCGGGAGTTCCCTCCCACGGCACCTTCTTCCCAGGCATGGCTGGAGGATGGGGTCAGTTTTTAGGACAGTCACTTTTTGTTCTTCCTCCTTGTCTAGTGCTTATAGCAGGGGTCCCCTCATGCTGCACCCCTCTGGGGCAATCCCCATACACCCAAGGCACGGTCACCACTGCTGCCCCCCTGCAGCGAGGGTCTGGCCTGGCAGGTGTGGAGGAGTACCCACAAGAAATAAGATCACCCACCTGCATATCCTTCTCTAGTTATGCTTTTCCACAGAAGAGCACCCTGGTCTGCTGCCATCTTACTCTATATCGCAGCAGCTGTGGCTGGCAGGCGTGGGTGCTGCCCCAGGACAGAGGTGAGCTGGAGGGTGAAGGACAAACCGCTGCCTAATCATAGTAAAAAGCCTCTTCCTATCTCGGCTGGTTTCATTTCTTGTTTCTGGCCTGAATCCAGGCTGGGTTGGGGCCAGGATACTTCCTAGCCCTGATTTCTTGTCTAATTGCTAAACCAACTTCTCCTTTGGCTGACTGGATGCTCTTCTGCTGGCTGCTCCTCAGAAGGACCTTCCGCATGGGCCCAGCTAGCCCCTGTGAGAAAGAGGAAGGGAAGGTCCTGGCCTCACACACGGGGAGTGGTACAGCTTGTGCAAGTGTTTGTCACAAGGCAGGAAGAGTAGGAGTCAGACTTTCCCAAGTCTCAAGTTAGATCTCTTTCTGGCTGCCGCGATGAGTGTGGGTAGGCTGACGTGTAGGACAACAAAAGCTCTCTGTTGGTAGATGTAAGCAGAGTAGTTTGAGAAGGTCCCAAATTTTCTTCTCGGTAAAGTGAAGTGATAATTTTTCACAGTGTTGTGAGAACTTTGCTGAAATTTCCTCTCCCGAAGAAGAGAAGGGAAAGGGGTTCACAGCATCCAAGGATGCTATCAGGAGGACCTTCAAGCTTGTATTACAGTCACACAGCTCAGCAAAGAACTAGGAGGAGGCACAATTCATCAACCCCGTGGTTATTTGTCCTGCGCACAAGCTGCTGCTGTCCTTTTTGGAGGTCATAAATATTTGCAGTCAACTCGGGCAAGTGGTTGGCCAGTCATGTCTCTGAGGAGCCAGAAACTCTGTCAAATCCCCACTGTAAGGAGCTGCTATCTGTTCGAAGGGGCGCTGAAAAGGGCTGTTCATCTCACTGACAGCTCTGCTATGGCCAAAGTGTGGCTGTTGATGTCAGCTGGACCGGAGATGTCCTGCCCCCATGCCGGTGAGGGAGCTGAGGGATGTGTGCTTAAGTTTCCCTGGATGGGTAACTGTGACCATCTCACCAGCACCGCTGAAGGAAGCAGCAAACTGTTTTGTGAACCCCTTAGCCAGCAGCAACCCAGAAAAACCTCGAGAGTAGGCTCTTGCTTAGACTGTCATATGCTTGAATTCAAGGAAAGTTTTCTCCCTTGGCAGAGAAGGAGTGAAGCCGCCCTCTGGTTTGGTGGAGCCAAGAGCATCACTGCTTTCCCTCCTGCCCCAGCGCTTGTGGCTCCTGGGCTGACTGCTGGTGGGATGTGCCTCCTGCCATGGCCACGGTCATGGTCCGGCTCTCTTGGGCAGCTCCTCCCCACGTGTGACGCACTACAGATGATGTTCCCAGAGAATCTAAGGAAGGAGCACTTGTTACCAGGAAGGACAGGTCTCTCAGATGCCTTTTGAAGACATGTGCCCTGGGAGGGGACAGGGCTGAAGTAACGTGTTGCTGGAGCAGGAATGCGCCGGAAGTCTGGAGGAAAAACGGTTATGGAAATAATAACAACAGTGACAATCAGAATAGGTGGGATTGAGCTCAACACAAAGACAACGCGTCAGCCAAAGCAGGCATCTGTTTCCGTGGAAAAAGTCATCTGCTGCTGTGATGAGCCCGCGCCTCTCCTTGACTTTGGGGAGCTGGGAGGAGGAGAAGATAGGAGGAACAGTGGTGGCTCAGCACACTGGCAGCCAGATCTGGCTGTGCCTGAGCTAAAGGCAAAGCTCAATGCCTTGGTGTGCATGTAGGAAAAAGCTGTGGAGCTCTTATTCCTGTTCGCTGTTCTGGGGCAATGGCAGCTACGGCTTTTGTGAACCTCTGGGCCAAGCTGAACCTCAGTGGGGTGAACAGGTCAGCAGATACCCTAACGCTTTGCAGCAAACATCATGGCCCTGTTCAGCTTGGTGGACTCTGAGGTGACAGGAGGGACCACCTGTGGTTTAAACCAGATCAGTCCCAAACTGCAGCGAGTTGTGGTGACCCTGGGTTTGTGGCTTGCAGATGGATGGTCTGGAAATACAGCTCCAAAGGTGAGTGGACAGCCTGCTGCTGCGGAGTCAGCCTGGGTTTGGAGAGTGATGCAGTTGGAGGTAACCAAATCCTGGACAGTGCAAGGCTGTGCCCTGCCTGCTGGCACCATTTGGTCATGGCTGGTGATGGTGGCAGCCTTCACCGCCTGCTTAGCTAAGTGTCCCTGAGCCCGATCCAAATCCAGCTGGGTGCCTGGGTTCCCGGTGGTGGGTGCGCTCGTGTGCTGTGACCCTGTTCACTGCAAGCAGTGCAGTTGCCTGCTGCCACGCGTCTGGTGGGGGCTGACCTGTCCTGTCCCCTCCCTGTGGTGGACGTTGTCCTGCAAGGCCTCATGGGTGCAGTGCCACGTCCCCCTCCCCTAGGCTGCCTTCTTGTCACCTGCGGAGCGATGTTCAGGCTCAGAAAGCATCACTGAAACCTGAAGGTCTTGCAAGCCCCCACTGGTGGGGGGGGGCTGCCCCATGCAAACACCACCCAAGTGGTGGGGTGGGGGCTCAGTTCCCAGGACCCATCAGCTCTGCTGCAAGCACCGCTGGCTGTAACGGCAACACCCTGCTGTGTTTTGGAGCTGTGCCCTTCACAAAAATACGAGCATCCTCAAACAGACCCGAGGTCCTAATGCAACACTGCCAAGGATTTCTGCTGGGCTGCTGCTTCCAGCCTGCGCAAGCATCAGCCCAGCCAGAGATTAAACAATATCCTTTAATAGGAAGAGACGGGCACCCGTTTCTAGCGTGGGGAGAAAAGAGCATTCCCCATTCAGAGCTCGCACGCAGGCAGCACGAGGGCTGCGGGGGGACCAGGATGCCCTGATTTGGAAGTCTCTTGCTCGACCCGACTACTCAAAAGGCAGCGGTTTCCTGCACTTGGGCCAAGGGAGATTTTTTTATTTAGAAGATTTCTTGCCTGCTCAGTGTAGAGGGGAACTCGAAAGACACCAGCTCGCGCTCCTGGCCTCCGCCGAATGTGACTTTGACCTACAGCAGATACAGGAGTTACTACTGGCTTGTTAGAGCCTCCTTGGTGCGTGGGGCTGGGCCTTGCCAGCGCTGCCATTTATGGGGCTCCAGCCGTGTCCCTGATTAGATAGCGCTTGCCCGGTGCAGGGGCAGCAAAATCCCTCATGGGCCTCACAGCGTTGCTTTGCTCCTCAAAGGCCACCCTGGGGTCCTGCCACGGGGAGCCCCTGGGAAGGGGGCTGCTGAAACGCTCATCAGCAAAAACAGGAGCCACTTTTAAAAATAAGCTGAGAAAACAGCCGAGCTGGAAAGCATGGTTGCTGTTTCCATGAGAACGGGGGAACGCAGCCTGCCAGGGCAGCGCCACTCCGGCCCTGGCTTTCCAACCCTGCTCTTGCCCTGCAAGGAGATTTCTCTCTGGCTCTTCCCTACTTTTACTCCCTGTTCTTATTGAGGGTCCTTCAGGTGGACACCCTCACGGTGGTCTCTGCTCTCTGCAACTATACCTGCTGCCCCCCAAGCCCTCTGAGCCTTCCTGGGGTAGCAAAGCCCCATCCTGCCACCACGAGCACCGCAGCGTGCGGGGCAAAAGGGGTTCCACACCCCAGAACAGCCAAAACTTGGAGGATAAAGCCAAGCACTTGAAACAAGGAGTTGGGGGGCTGCAGACCAGGAGTCAGCCACAGCTATTATTGCTTGGGTTTTATTGCTGCCAGCGCTTGGGTTGGCATAAGGGTCTGCCCTGAGCTGGGTTGGAGGGTGATACCCTCTTTGGTGCCCTGCCTGCACTGGTGGGAGGTGACCTGTGGGGAGGACCAGGGTCTCCGTCTGTGAGTGGACCACGAGGCTCTTCACCTCCAGTAATGTGCTTTTTACAGTCTTTTCCATTCCCAAGAGAAATTCTGCAAGAATTTTCTATTTCTGCAGGAGAGGCAGCAGGGAGAGGAAAGGTTGAGCTCTCTTAAGACATTTGTACTTTATTTTTACTTTTGTTGTTGATGTTATTTTTTAATCTTGAGGAAGGAACAGACTAAAAGGGGCATAAATAAAATCCAGATAGTTGAGACAAAAATACTTGGTTGAAATCCTCGCCCAGGGCTGTGAGTGAGTTTGTGCGTGAGAGACACGCTCAGCTAAGGGAGGATTCTGCATCTCAAACCAGGATTTATTATTTTTTTTCTCTATTCTATCTGGAGAAGAAGAGCGACCAGGTTAACCCTCACCTCTGAAGAGGGTGAGCAGGAAGGCAGAGGACCATGTCTGAGGGCTGCTTTGGCCACCCTTTCCCCAGCCTCAACAAAGCTGCTTCCTCCACGCTGTGAAATGGGGCTAATGATACTCTCCGAGGGCCGGTTAAAAGCCTGCCCGATGCTTTGCTAAATGCAACATCACACAAACACAAAGTACTGTTAGCACTAAGCCTGGCATAAACTGAAAGAGTGATCTGCTTTTGTTTTCCAAGTCAGAGTTTGGGGTTTCACTGTTGTTGATGCCCCCAAAGCCCAGCCCTGGAGGTGTCCTTCTCCTGGTTAGCATCACGTCCTCCCCTAGGTGGGGTGGGGGGTGGCAGGGAGCTTTTCTACCTTGGAAAGGAAGGAAAATACTGACAAGCTTTCAGCCACTTCTAAAATATTCCTTAGCAGCATGCTTCATGCAGAGTGTAAGTGCCGTTGCTCAAAATAAATATATATGTATTCAATTTTCTTGTCTTATTTTCCAAAGATCCCACAGTCTCAGTGTGGCTTGATAATAGTCCCTCACCACAGGTTACCTTTTCTGAGAGGCTCATTTCCAGGTCCCAAAATATCTCCCGCAACAGCTCGTTTAGAAACTGCAGCCGCTTGGCCACGGCCACCGTGGCCCAGGTGCCGGTGTGAGCACAGGCTCGCCGCAGCGGCCAGCTTGGTGCTGCCATCCGCAATTACCTCTGCCGGCACTCCAGGGTTTTTCTCAGTGTGGGATGGAAGGACAAGAAAGAACATGTTGAGAAATAGCAAACAGAGAATTATGTGCGAAGTTCAAAGATTAGTGGTTGGCTTATTAGGTTTTCCCCTAAGCTCAGTATTAAGTAATGCTAAATGACCCGCATAAAAATCAGGAGGGAGGATTAATAAAGGCTTAATGGTGGATGTTTGTGTTTGAAAGTGTCATGGGACTAAGAGTGCTGGCAAACAACAACATGTTTCCCCCCCTCACTGGTACCCACTGGAAGATGTTTCTTAGTATCTTAAAAATTGTTTTACCTTACTTCCTAGTTTTACGAGTCTTTTTAATAACTGTTCCCATGCCCATTCAGCCTCAAATAGCTGTTGGGTTTATAAATGTAAATCGCTGTTTCTCTGTATCTTCTTGATATATTTATTCCAAATCCCTTTTAGTTAATCTAATATGTGATTTCTGGTGGTCCCTGCTCAGGGTGGCTTTAACTGAAAGTGAATATACTGAGCTGAAATGCACGTCAGCTGGGTGTTTAAACAAACCCTATACAAGATGGTGGCTCACCAAAGAAGTTGGTTTTGGTGGAGGCTTCACTCTTGAACTAAGTTGTATGAAAAATCTCAACTCGGCCATGTCGATGACAAGGAAAATGGAAATGGTTGAGAGAGAGGACAGTGTGTAGGTACCCCAGGAAAGTAATGGCTGAAAGGGCACGTAGGCTAAATACAAAGACATGTCATTGCGGGCTTTGACACGGGTTATATAAAAGTATTTGGAAAAGATACACTGGCCATCTGCTGTCTTATCCCTCTTCATGGGCTCCAGCTGACCCACCGCTTGGTGTCATTTCTCATAAATACTGCTCGAGGGCTGATCCTTTATTCCTTGTGAGGAAAAACAAAATACAAATTTTGTCTGCATTTATAACTGTGTTTTATACTACGTGCAAGGGTCTTCCCAGCCAGGCATTCAGGGGTGTCATGCCCAGGGGACCACCCGAATCAATCTGAAGGCATTTTGAGGGGAGCAGGAGGGGGCTGTGTGGAGAGGTGCTCATCCCCTGGAGATGTCCTGGATCCCCCAAGAAAGTAAAGGGACGCGGCATCTTACTGACAATGAGTTGTGGCATCAGGCAGTGATGTCTGGACTCAGGTGAACCCAGGGCTGCACCCCAAAACAGGCAGTCCCCTTGCCTGCATGAGGACATGGGTGACCACCAGCAATGAAACGCTGCCGAGCATCTGTGGCCACCAGTGGGAAAAAAGACCAGATGCTCCAGGGGCAGCAGCTGGGGCCAGACTGACAATTCCCCGCTGGGGCTGGGGCCTGGGTTTGTCCAAAATCTAGGTTATTGCCAGGAAGAGAGGCACATGAACCAAGGCAGAGACCCATGCTGCCACAGGAACTCTTCCCCTCTGACATACTCAGAAACCAGCCCCCATGTGCTGGGGGTGCTGCCCCACAGCAGCAAGCAGCAGGTCTGGTGGAGATGGACCTTCTCCTTACCCTGCTGAGATTGTCTTCATCACCTTTTCCAGCTCAGTGATGACACAGGCTTTTGCCTGCAATCCGAGGCAGGCAGCTCCCCCCATGCCAAGCTGCAAGATCTCCATCCTGCTGAGAAGACTCTTTGCAAACCACAGGGTTCGCTGCAGTTAAAAACCACACACACACACTAAAAAAAAAGAAAAAGAAAAAGAAAAGGCTAAACCACTGAGTAACAGAAAACACATAGCTTATGGCTCTGGGTTGGTCACGTCCCCCACTTGCCAGCTGTGGGGTTAGCTCAGCCTTTCACCTAGGCGAACCCTCAGCCCTGCGCCACTTCATAGCACCCCACAGCATGAGTAAGTCAAAGCGAGCACTTTGGTGAGATAACTGGTGGGCAGTTCAGCTATTGCACAAGGATGGGGGACGCTCAGATGCAAGGTGCGATACGCAGCAGCTGCTGCATTAGTGTGCTTCTCACACAGCCCTGCAGAGAGCTGGCTGGTGCAACCCCTGCTGCCTCTCAGCCGGACGCTTTTCCATGTTAATGCAATCAGGAGGTGCCTTGCAGTGAGAAACTGTCTGTATGGTCACCGGTGGCCAAGGACGCTGGCCAGGACACAGCGCTTTGAGACATCACTGCTGTGGGGAGGTGCAGCCTCCCCCAGCACTTACCTCCTGCTGCTGGGATGGGGCTTCACAAGTTTTCTGGAGGGGAAGGATGGACCTTCTGGGATGATGTGGGCTGGGGATCAGCCTCCGGAGAACCACGGGGAGAATGGGGAGGTGCCCAGAGCATCCAGGGGGCACTGAGGCCAAGCACCACGGGCGGCTGGGTGCACTGCGGTGGCTGCAGGCGTGTTCATGCATGTCTGGCCTTGCATTCCCACCTCTGCCCTCCTCCAGCCTCCAGGACAGCTGTCAGAAATCCTCAAGCCCTTCCTGAGGCTTTCAGCAGTGGGAAATAGCTGAGCTGTTGATTCCTCATGTCCCTTTCCATCCTCTAGGTAGGTGCAAGGTTTGGGGCACTGCTGGGGCCCCACCAGCCACCCCTCCGTGGGAGCAGAGAGCTTCCTGTGCCACCCACCAGACAGAGGAGAGGAAGTGGTGCTGGCAGCAGCATGTGCCCCTTGGCCCAGCAGGACAGGGGGACATCCCAGAGGCAGAAGGAAGGAAGGCATTTATTCCAGCTCCAGGGGAAAGCGCATCTTCAAGATGCTCAACAATATTTTGCCTTAAAAAAATGGCTTATAAAAAAAAAGCCAGTGAGTAGTTGATGCTCTGGGGCTGTGAGTGCTCCCCGTCCATCACAATCCTCTTCTCATGCACGTTCCCATAAGTATCTCTGGAGCCGTCTCTCCTCGGACAAGTCCCAACTCGGAGGCTGTTACAGCAGCAATCTGATTCAATGGTATCCCAATGCCCTTTGCTGAAGACAGCCCACTTGTGGAGCAGCATGGTCCCATGGCCCTCCTGGTGTCCATTCCCACTGGAGACCTCTCCTCTCATGCCCATCTGGACGTCTTCAGTCACTTGCTCCCGGCACAGCCCTTCGGATCGGTACTGCCAGCATGGGATAGCTCTGCTGACTTCCCAGTAATCACAGGCATGCTCTGCCCAGCAGCCCGGGAACGTCGTCAGCCCAAGCGGTGATTAGCGATGATTCAGGGGATTTCACCATAGCCGTGAAGGGAGACTGGCCAGTTTCTGCCGGCAGTTGCAGCCTGGCCCACGCTTACTGAAACACCAGCTTTCCTGCCTGAGATGACTTCATCATCCAGTGTCCTAAAACCATGTCGTTTGCATCTTACTGCTGTGGTCACCTCCAGCTTGTCCCTGGCCATCTCGGCCAGTGAAGCAGGAGAAATCCCCTCTGTGCCGAAGCCGGTGCACAACCTCCATCAGCTCCCATGGGCAGGACTGGTGCTAGCGCTGAACCTGCCATCAGTTTTCCCTCCAGTTTCGCTATGCTTTGAACATGCAGTGCATTTGAACTGCAAACAGCCCCTATTTATACCCCAACAAAACCTTCCTCGGTGTACGTGATAACCGCTCTGCCAGACCAGGCTAAAAGTAACATGGGGTTTCAGTTGAGTTAATTCACTTGTTTTCCAGTCTCATTTTTGCCAAGTAATGTAGGAAAGTTTTGCTGTGCTCGAGTAGCACCATCAAACACCGCCACGATAAGTCACTGCAAAAAATATAAGCTGACGCTTCCAAGGTCTCCTCAGCACAGGTTATTCTCAGTTTTACTCTCTGGTCACCAATAACGGGTGTGGAAAGAGCAATGGGAGTGCAGACACCTGCTGAACCTCACACCCATCCGCACTAAACACAGTGAGAAGCTGAGGTCTTTACAAAGATCTGGGGCTTGCATGTGTATCAGTCAGATTAATCTTCAATTCTGGTTTTATTCTGAAATTGCATCATAGAAAGCTTGGGGTTGCCCATTCTGTATTTTTAGCTGAAGCTTTTGACATTCATTAAAAACCTCAATGCTCACATTTTTCTAAGTTTTACCCTTCCTATCCGTTTTCCCAGATGTTGACCATGAGACTTTTTGTCCTTTGAAAGTTTATAATCATATTTATATATACATATATATATATAAATATACATATGTATATATAAATATACATATATATAGATATGGTTTCTCATAGTCTTACTCACTGGCTGGAGGAGGAAAACAAAAATCTTTGGTGAGTTTGGATGCATCTCTGTTTATTTTTACCCTGTCTGGTAATGCAGATTTTCCCTGTTAATTGTCAATCCCAGTTTGAGCCCACGCTGCCAATTTAATTACTAGACCCACACTGTGGGTGTAGTAGATACAGCTTCTCACCTGGCGCACGCAGCCTGGCTCTATGCAGCATTTGGACAAAAACAAAGTTGGTCTTTCAAAAGGCGGGGGAAACCCAGTATCTTCACGTGCAAACACCTCTGCGGCCCATGGGGAAGCCCTCGCCACTGGGTTTTCCTGGCTCTCAGCCGGCGAGGCAGAGGTGCTGTGGGGTTGGGAAGCCAGGGCAAGTGGGCCCTGGCTCGAAATGGATCTTGTCAGGAGCTTGCATTATTTCTGTGTAAGAAAATAAATCCTAACATGTTAAAACCAGGGGAAGAGAGTCAAACAATGCAAGAGACACGGTCCTGATTAGCCTCTCATCTCAACATCTTAGGCTATGGGATGTCCTCTTCCATTGCTGGGCTTGACTTCACTGGGGACAAATAAAACCCGACAAAGCCCTATGATGGCGGAGAATTGCCCTGTCCTGCTGGCGGAGGGCTGGAGCAAATGGTCACACGGGCTATTTCCAGCTTCATAACTGGAATTTTTTAGGAGAGGAGGGAAGGCAGACTAGCCAGAGGAAGGCGGAGCAGCCAAAGGAGACTTCTGGCCTGCTGCTTCCCCAGGGGAAAAAGAAAAGCAAACAGGAGATGAAAAGGCTATGATGCCATCGCCTTTCCCAGAAAAGTGCCCTGCCCACCATGCTACCACATTTCATGTGTGGGTGGGTGGAGCAAAAAAAAAAAAAAAAATCACTCAAACTGTCCTACTCAAGCTATTCCACATTGCGTAAAAACATGGTAACACTCATCTGAGGACAGGCTGGAGCCTAAACCTCCTCCCTCCCAGATGGGTGCTGGAGACATTAGGCAATAGTATCCTCCTTTTTCTTCTTGGCCTAGTGACAGATTAATTACGCTGGGCAAAATGGAAAGCTGGAGGAAAGCACTGCCCTGGCCTCGGCTGTGGTTGGGGCTGAGCTGAGCGAGGATCCCCGGCAGAGGACAGGACTCCAGCAGCGGGCCTCCCGCACCCCGGGCAAGGCTCTCTCTGGGCAGCCAGTAGATAAAACCACCTCGCTCCATGCTTTGTTTTCATGTGAGAGGAGTCACTCGGTTTGGCCACCTCATCCCAGGAAGCAGGAGCCTCCCTAGAGCACCTGGACCTCCTCATGAAGCAGCTGCCCCATCCCCTCACTTGGCTGGGGGCACAAGGGAGTGTGTGGGGAGCTTGGCCACTGAACCCAGGCCTGGTGTGGCAGGGTGCCCAGGGTCGATGCTGTAATGCTGAGCTTACCACCATCCTCCGTGTGGCTTAGTCCACAAGTGGGTGAAAGACCATGAATAATTTTCCAGTAGATAGCACAAAAGTGGAATAAGGAGCATTTATGGGCAGTCTGCTACCAGTAAGTGTAATGTGAGAGGTAAATGGTTTCCCAAGCAGCTTGATCTCTTGAATAAGGATGCTGGGGTACCAGCAGGCAATGTGCTGCCTGTGCCAGGCATGCCAAGAGGGAAGGGGACCAGGATGGCTGACTGCCAACCGGTGCAGTCATGGCCCTGCATGGGCATCGCACGCAGGCCAGGGCTAGGCAGCCACTCCCCAGAGGAGAGCAGAAATGTGCAGAAGAAAAAGACAATTAAAAATAGAAATTCCCCTTGAAAATGTTATAAAAATGGTGCGTGTTTCAAGTGGGAGCCGAGGGACAACATGAGCAGGACTAGGGAAGTGGTCATCCCTCCTGTACTCTGCACTGGTGAGGCCTCACCTCGAATACTGTGTTCAGTTCTGCGCCCCTCACTACAAAAGACATTGAGGTGCTGGAGCGTGTCCAGAGAAGGGCAACGAAGCTGGTGAGGGGTCTAGAGCACAAGTCTTATGAGGTGCCACTGGGGGAACTGGGGTTGTTTAGCCTGGAGAAAAGGAGGCTGAAGGGAGACCTTATCGCTCTCTACAACTACCTGAAAGGAGGTTGTAGAGAAGTGGGGGTCGGTCTCTTCTCCCAAGTAACAAGCGATTGGATGAGAGAAAATAACCTCAAGTTGTGCCAGGGGAGGTTTAGATTGGACATTAGGAAACATTTCTTCCCTGAAAGGGTTATCAAGCATTGGAACAGACTGCCCGGGGAAGTGGTTGAGTCACCATCCCTGGAGATATTTAAAAGATGGGTAGATGTGGCACTTAGTGTCATGGTTTAGTGGCACTTGGCGGTGTTAGGTTGATGGTTGGACTTGATGATCTTAAAGGTCTCTTCCAACCTAGACAATTCTATGATTCTATGCCAGCCTGTGGGAGCAGGGTGAAGGAAGGCAGCAGAAGAGGACAACATAACTCGGCCGGCATTACAGCTGGCAGAGCTCAGCTGCTCTCCCTGGCAGCGGGACAGCAGCGACCATCGCTGCTCCTGAATCCGTCAGCAAGAAAAGTTCAGCTGAAACTTCACGGGAAAGCCCAGAGATGCAACATGCGCCTGCATGGCCCGGAGGGCTTCCCAGTCACTCTCCTCCCCTGGCCCGCACCCAGCCATCGTCAGCACTGTGCACCGCTCCAGGCTTGGCAAGGAATGACGCCATCACTGCTGGGTGTGATGCAGAGCATGAGCTCACCCATCCAGAGGGCCACAGCAGCTCCTGCGTCCTTCCCAAAAGCTGCGTGACATGTGTGGCTCCACCAGCAAGGCTAATTGCAGTTCCCCTGTATAAAGCACAGCAGTGGCTGATGACCTCCCTCTCCTCCCCTTGGTTTAAGGCCGAGGCACCCCTGGCCCACGGCAGCTTGCCATTGCCCAGCACAACTTCAGGTGCCTGAAGCAGGAAGAAGTGGCTGCCCTGTATGACCCACTCTATACGGCCACAATATCTGTGCAACCCACGGCAGGCCCCCAGGGTACGACGGTGAGTAACGCTGGAAACCAAACCAAAGCTTTTAAGGCAAGGGGGTGGGAGGTTTAATTTCTCTCATGATCACAGGTTTTTAGTGACTCCCAGCTGGGGTAGGTCGCCACGTCCAGCCTTTTGCCGTGACACGTTCGTTCTCTGGAATATTTTCAATTGCTTTGTACAAGCTGAAACAAAAGCACAGTCGTCTTATTCCTCGTGGCAGCAACAGGAGGGAACACAGCAAAAGTGGTGGGTGGGAAAGAAAACCAATTAAAAAGAAATATTTTCTAGTTGGATGCAAGCATTAAAGACTAGCTCGCTGCTGTGACCATGATTTTTTAGCCAGCTACAGGTCCTGCCTCAGACTGCGGGGACCCAGGGGCTAAAGTGAGATGGAGAGATATAGGAGCTCTGATGGGCTAAGGACATAGGAGAAATAAGATGCATAGGGAGCGAGATGTTTTTATTAGTCCAGCTGATATAGCTAGAAAAAAATGGACAAGTTTTTAGGCACCTCCTTCCATTAGATAATTACTGTGAGTGCGGTAACAACACTGTGTTGAGGAGAGGCACCACTAAATGAACACTCTCTGATTACAAGATGCAGCACCAGCTATTTGCCAAGCGTCTGTGAACAGTGACATGAAGCACAGCAAGGGGGATCTAAAGAATATACAGAACCAACCGGTTGTCTCTTGCACCATTTTCCCTTCCCTGCCCTCACAAGCCTCGTACAGAAGAATCCCTGTGCTGATTAACTCAAATACAGGAAAATCACCCAGCACAGAACAAAACTCTCACATGTGATCTCCCCTCCCCCACCCAGTTAAATTTGAATCGCATAGAAACCTATATTAAAAAAAAAAATAATCTCATCTGAGATGTTCACTCAGCCTTTCCCTCACCAAAATTTAATTAGCTTACCCCAACTGGAGTCATCACTTCAGCTAAGTGACAGCCTGCAATCACAGCCTTAGAAATACCACAGCCTCTACAAAAGAAAGCTTCAGTTATCTACGCAAATCTATATAGAGCTGCACACTGTGAAGCTATATATCAACCTTTCATCGTGTTTCCTCTACAAAAGCCAGGTTTTAGCGGTGGGTAGAGCTGTTGAGCAGGTGCTATCTGCTTCCCAGGTTCCACGAGCTGCAAAAGCTGTTGTTAATAAGGGTCCAATGCTCCTACCTATCAATACTTCTGGTAAATGTCACTCTTGTAGATTAACAACATGATGCTTCCACACAGCAAGCACACCCATACACTGACTACAGCCATTCTGGAGAACAGACCTACTTGGTACACTTTAAGCTCACACCCAGAGAACAGCCTAAGCTTGCAAGCCAGACCCAGTTTGGGAAAAACAAACAAACAAACCAAACAACTATTTAGCACATTTTAATTGACTATACTGCTTTTTTCTAGGTTTACAGGACAGCTAGTGCATGGACCAACAAGAATCAGCTGAAGAAAGCTAGAGTTATCTAGTATTTTCCAGTAACTGGCAGCTTATAGCTCCCATCTCTTCCCTGGCAGAGCTGAAACCACTTAGAGAGGAGCACAGGTTTAATCCGACTTCTTAAATTTAATCTCATTCCTTACCCCCAAAAGAACAATTAGTTGTTTACACCAGCTCTCTGCACATCTCCAGATTAAAGATGTGATCTCCCCACAAACTAGCTTAGTGTGGATATTATTACGGGCTGAAGTCTGACCTCAGAGCATTGCCCTCCAGCCCCAGGAGGATCTGTCTGAAAACAGTTGCCCTTTGTACCCAGATCTGTCTCCCCTCCCTCACAGGAGTCAGCCTGGCTTGCTGCAGTCAGGATAATGACAGTTTACAACTGCCATGACCAGATGCACAAGGCAAAGCCTTGGAGGTAGGGCATGTTTGCAGTGACTCATGTTTAACACTAGTTCTCAAGTTTACAGCAACTACAATCAAGTTTTGACACTGCTTTAACCACACTTCCAACTTGAGTAGACTGCAGCAGCACAGCCAGAAAGATGTGCTAGCACACAAAACCAGCCCATCTAGCATAACTAAGAAAACCAAGTCACTTAAAGGCATTCAGTTAACACATCTAAGACATCTCAGGCCAAAACAACAGTTTATTTCATTTTCAGCAACATCTCAACCATCAAAAAAATAAACTCTAACACAGATGGATGGAAGACTTCTCTACAGTGTAACTAAGTGGGCTCTGACCCCAGGGGTTTGAATTGGAGTGACATTTTATTATTCATCCAATAAGTTAGGAAGCATGAGAATAAAGTGCTTTATTTCTGAGCTGGTATGAGGTCATCAATGGACTGGCCTTTTTCAAGGCGTTTTTCCATTTCAATGAGCAGCTTCACACCATCCACCACCATCTGCACCAGCTCCACCTCAGAGAAGCCGAGACGATCAGCATTGGAGACATCAAACACTCCTCCAACAGCAGCTGTGTCCACACCACCTGGAGCAAGAGATTTAGTTAGTATGGTGACCACCGCTACAGCACACAAGTCTACCTTTCTTCCCTCGCTAGCTTGAGGTGGGAGCACAGCAAGAAGATTCTGCCACTCCTGCCTCCTCCTACATGCAGGGAGATAAAGCACATGTGACTGCCAACATGAGCCACTGAGCATGCTGTTAGGCCAGCTCTTTATCCTTTTAACCCATGAGCAATCTAACCTGTGGTCACAAGTACCTGCTGTAGCTATTTCTTAGCCAGAAGTTAAATCAGGATTCACATCCCTGCTTACAACAGGAACAGCTGCCACCAGGTCTACCTTATCTAGTGCTCAGAATACCACACAGAAGGACATACCCAGATACAATAAGGTACAAGCAGAGCACTGGCATCCCCAACTCCTCCAAGATATGATTTTAAGGCTTGGTTCTCTCCACGTGCTTTACAAGGGTACATTTTAGATGGTCTGACAGGCACTGCCAGTACGAACCAAGACATGGCTCCGGCTGTAGCCAGGCTTTTGCTGGTGTCCTAGGGCAGCCTGACTAGGACATCACTGTTTCACCTCTCACCTGTGCCTCGTTTCTGCAGCCGAAGCCTCTTGAGGACTTCTCCAAACTTCTCATGTTTCCCAAGGTTCGGTAGCTTGATGTGCACACCAGCACGGAGCCCTGTTCCAAGGTTGGATGGGCAGGTCAGGATGTAGCCCAAGTGTGGATTCCACATGAACTCATAGTTTTTGGATTTGAAGAGAGTTTCTATCTATAAATAGAGAGAATGGATGTTTAGATATTGTTCTCTGCCTGAAGAATGTCGGTCATCCATTAGTGCTCATTTGCAGTTTCAGTTACATAGCAACTACCACAACAGTTTGAACAGCTATTTAAGTCAGTCACATAAGCCCCCTCCATTTGGAAAAAAGGGTCACCAACAAGGGGCTTTTAAGGCCTTAATCTTGCTCCTAGCAGTGAGACAGACTAAGTTTAAGCTACACTATAAAATCTGAAGTCACTATCTGTCAGAAAGCTTTATTTAGTGTACGTCAAGCTGGCACATCTGTTAGGATTAGGGAAGGGCCTGGTAAGGCTCAAGTTCATATCAAGACTAGAAGCTGAGAACAGCATTCATCCTAGAAAATTCAGTCCAGCTTTGCCCATCCACATTCAAGCAATTTCACCTCCCACCCAGGGTGTCTCAGTGCTTGATTTATAGAACCATGGAGAAATCCTTTAAGTACAGTTTAGACACTTGATAAGGGTGCCACATCAGAGGACATATTCTAGATTTCATAGGCACAATGCTTCACCAATATCAGTGTTTCAGAGCCCTCACAGCTCTGGACCTCAGCAGCGTAGTCCCAAAGACCCAGGCTATGAAGCACCACCATACAGGACTCCAGAGGGGGTTGAAAGTTTGCAGTCTCAGGTCTAACCAGAGAAACATGTACCATTTGAACCTACAGCTCAGGCAGTATTGATTTACCTGTGTTAGCCCAGTACAGAAGCGGGTAAATACTTCCTTCATGTTGCCACCTTTCTGCATGGAAATAACTCTAAGGTGATCCTCCTCATTGATCCAAACAAGGAAGGTCTTGTTATCATTGTGCCTAGGAGACAAGGCAAACAACTTGTTGTCTGTCCCACCTGACATTTTTAAGATAATTGTAACAGCATCAAATTGCTCATCATTGTAGCTTTTATTTTGAGAGGCTCACTTAGTTGCTTCTTCAAAGAAATTAATCTAACTTCTTTTGTCCATGCAGGACCTAGGAGTTAAGCTAGCAGTTTTTACCCTGCTCTTTTAAAGAGGTAGCCTGAATTAGCCTATATCTAAATAGGTTAGAATACATAGCAACATGACATTAGCCAGTCTTACAGTATCAAACCTTAAAATCCAGTCATCCCCCTAGCTCATTTGTGGCCCAAGTTTGTAAGTTTAAAAGATTTCATCTGTTCAGCAGAGTTCGCAGAAGGATGATCAGTACAGACTTTGAGGCAGCCCTGTACAGCACTGTTCATAATGACACCACATTGACAATGCGTAACAAAGCCTTTTATCAGAACTTTGTCAGGTTCTGTTAAACTGCACTTCATACCTTATCAGAGAACCAAGTTGAGTTTTCACTATTCATTTTAGATCAGGGCTCTTCAGAGATGCTATAAAAACTTCTGAACACCAATAGGCCTCTCTTGTCCTAGCTTGCAACTGGAAGCAAGTACTACCATCAATATTTATCATGCTGATAATTTCTCAGCTTGATTAGGATCAAAAATTAACTAGTACCCGAGGAAAGTTACTTATAGAGACAACACTGAGGCTTTACAGTTCAATCATTTAGATTAGTCATGCTCAGGTGACAGTGCTATCTAATGCTGGCAATCTGCAGGTAGATGATGCAATCTCAAAGGTGACCTACAGAAACAAAGCATGCTTCCTCTGGGTTGTACTGAAGCAGCTACAGTAATAAGATTGGAGACTCCAGTTGATAAAAACCTAGCCCTTAGCTTACAAGGGAGCAGATTAATTGTGTTGCAGAAGCTCCCAAAATGCAGTTTTATGTAGGTGACCTAGATCTGACAAGCAGAATCCTTCCATTCCACACCTCTGCATCAGTCAACTCATGTTACCGAGTCTCTGGGGGCAGAGGGGAAAATCTTACCACTAGTACAGGTATACTAGCCATACTAGTCCGCCATCAGTTTCCGCAGGCAGAAGCGATGAGACTACAAGGGAGCAACTATGCATCCAGTATCAAATCAAGTCTGAGCGCAAACATTATGGTTTGTTACCACAAGTTACTCTAAGCTCTCAGGACAAGAGCTGAATGTAGCGGCACATCTACTCCTTTAGAAGTGATTTACTTCCATAAGCTGATTCAATTGTTGTCTGGCACTTCACTAACCTGTGTTGGATGGGTAGGCTCTGCTAACAGGCTAGCCAAGCTGGCTTGTTCCTACCAGCCCAGTGTGACACATAGTAACACTTGTCCAAATTCTGCTGGTTTAGAAGCAACTTCCCCAGAGGATACCATGCAAGTTTCTTATTAGATTCAGTAATACTAGTTCAGAACCTGCCATTTTGCCCAATGGTATGAGCCACAACCAAAACAGCAAGATTTCTTTTTTGCAGGGACTTTGACTTGTCCCTTCCAGGCATACTCACCAGATACCCCTGGCATCAGGCCAATCTCGTGCCATCCCAGATGCCAACAGAAGAGGAGAAACTGGCTTGTCAAACAAGAAGTGATCATCAATCAGCTGCTGCTGCTCTGCATCAGTCATGTTCCTCAGAGCATAGTACTTCCCCTTGAGATCACCTTCCAGACTACCCAGAGCTGAAAAAGAGAGTCGCTTTTAGGATGGGACCAAAGGCGCTAGACATTCCCAGCACTTTAGAGACCACACACAAAGTATGGCAGTGTCTGATCTGCTGCGTGTGGTTCCTCCCTTGCTTTCATCTGCAATCGCAATGCCTTTGTGGCATTACAGAACTTAAGACAGTATCAGATGATTTGTCTGCACCTTCCAGGCTTATACAAGTAGCCTTTGTTCCCCTGCATGCAGTATAGAATCATTACTGCTGCCTAACTGTAGAAGTAGAGTGCTTTCTTCCAAGGAGAATCAAGGTCATGAATATAACAAACAGTATTATTCTAGTCAAGGACTGTTACCCTGCCCTTGAGAGGTTTTGGAACGACTATACTCTCAATATCGTGAATTGCACCTGAGTGTATCCTTTCCCCTCACTTAATGGAGTTGGGAGGCAATAGAAAAAACCTGCAGCTGAGGAGTTCCACTGAAAACTAGGGCTTACTCTAGTCAACTGTGCATTTGGAGCAAGACTACACCTCTAAGCAAGCTGAACATTAATGAAAGTCAATTAAAAGCAACCACAAAATACTGCAACCATGACTCAAGCCCTGAAGTTGCAACATACCTGTTCAATTTCAGGTTTGAGCCATGATGAACAAACCTTTTTCCCCCCACACACATAGAAAGAAGCTTTCAAGATCAGCAAAGGTCAACTTAATGCAATCCAACTTTCCTCTGACATGTGCTCTTGCTCTCAGCTACAAACTGCAGCGCTGAGGCAGCTGTAACATAATGAGCCTTTTTCAGGGAAGGCTCCATGTTCAGTCTTGAGGGAGGCAGCTTTTGCCAACTGCCTCCATTTTCAAATGGCAAAGAACACCTCTTGTGCAAAGGACATAAGTAGTTTCCCCAATGCACCCAGTTCTCACTTTACCTTCAACAGAGAGCTTTTCGATAGCCCGCCTCTCCCCTCGACTACAGTGCGGGGGAAGACAGAATCCACGGATGCTTCTACCAGTTCTGACACGGGAACTTAGCACGTAATTGGGATCCAGGTCATCACCTCCCTACAAGATTAGGAAACCAGTCAGTACAACCCCATTGCCAAGATACCTACTCTAAATACCTGTAGCTCAAATGCATTTAAGCATGCACCTTATACTTGAGATATTGACCACTTGGCCTCTAAGCCAGTGTCTTACTACGCAACTATTTTCTTCAGCATTAGCTCACATATCTGTATAACACCACCCTTGTTTTGAGGCTAAGGCTACAGCTACCAAGTAGTGCTAGGAGACAGTGATACCACCAGACCATCAGTTTTATGTCCACTTCAGACTACAGTCTGGGCTTCCATTACCCCTTCAGATATGCAATCTAGAGGTATCAACATGAGGCAAACCCTTGTTTAGGTAAGTGCTTCATCTTGCAAATGAGAATTATTCACTACTGTCATCCAAAGTCTCTTATTTTCAAGATGACCTACGGCTAGCCAATCAACATGGCATTAGGAGTTCCTAGAGTCTACAGTAACGCTTGAAATCCGTAAAATGGGCACAAGACCTTACTCCTAGCCAAAACAATGTATTATCATATAGTATGAGACCACCAGGTGGTATTAAGATCCAAGATCAGTCAGTAGAAAGTGTTAAGTTTCCTGACAGTCCTTGACTCCTAGGACAGTGCTGTTTAGGCTGACTACTATAGCCCACAGTTCACAGAAATGTATGTTGAACATGTTTGGCATGACCTACGTTGCAGCAGCACATGAAGCAAGCTCCTGCCGCATGCCAGCTGCCTGGTTCTACCCAGCCACTGACATCCTACAGCAGCAAGCTCTTAATTCTGATTGCACTAGACACAGCCTGTGGGTCTGTGCTGGGTGAAAGCAAGGTGACAGAGCCTAAGCAATCAGTTTAGACAGCTGCCAACAACTCTACCCAGTCCTCAGACCAGTAGGCATCAGTAATTGATCAAAAGTTTATACCTGCAGGTTATCAGCATTCAGGTCGGTCTTGTGCTCATCAGTTGGTTTGTAGCCACCATGCCTGTCTTCAATAACTGGATCAAAGAGTTCCTTAAACACATCATAGGATTCTTCATCACCAGCTACGCATCCTACTGTCATTATGAAGGGATGGCCTGGAGTGGTAATAAAGTCAGAAGAGCTAAGTTTGGGTGATGGTTGGCTGTACTCCAGCGCAGCACTAACCAGGCAAGTTCTTTAGTGGTAGGTCTAGTCACTTAGAAATGCATTCTTACATAAAAGCGTTTGGAGAGACCCTACGTTTTACACTTCATCCAGTTAGTGAAATGCAGTGCTTTGGAAACCCGTAGCTGTTGCCATTAAACCACGCTCATTTGTTAAGCTTGGTTTAGGACAAATTTGCACAGCAAATCCAATTTCACTAGCTAATTTAGACCACCAGAGAGAACTTTAGGTCTAAACAATCATGCTTTGCTGTAAGCAAGCATGCTTTGCTTTTTGTTCCTTCTGCTACAAGAGAGATGCATTTCTGTAGTCTGCTTGTAAATACCACCTCCACAAGATTATTTTCAAGTCACCATATTCAAAAGCACCAGTTACGTCAGCTGGCTCACACAGAATATTCTCAATGCATTTTACCAGGATTATCAACCCCAGTCTGAATGACATCATCCAGGGTGAAGCCACTGGGCGTGACTCTGTCTCTCAGTTTCTTGTATAAATCCAGGGTTAGAACTTTGGCCATGTGGTTGTTGTGGGTGCTCAGGTCCGGGTACTCCTCATCAGGAGGCAGTCTCTGATTATTTAGTTGGGCCATTTTGATATTGCTAGAGTAAAAATAAATACTGTAATGTTAACATGTAAACACATCTGCTCCCCCTTTTTTCATAGAAGTGCTAGAGAACATCACATAACCAGTTTGGAATAGGAATAGACCAGAACAGCCAGGTAAGCCCACATTTCCCCCCCGGTTGTGTTACAATTAGAATGCATTTGGTTTGGGGTTTTTTTTTTGTTCAGATTGAAAGTATTTAGCAGAGCAGTTACATAATTGAAATGTCTGGGAATTGATATGTCATATCACAGCCAGGAACATGGCTTGATAGAACAAGCCTCTTTTAACACAGCTATGCTCTTAGAGCCATCTCTCAATGCTTTGAGAGATTTGCCTCTCAGAAGCTCAAGAGCCTTGGGTGCCATTGTCAAGAAGCACTTCCATTAAGGAGGGAGAACAGATAGTTATGCAGATCTAACGGTCCCCAGCCGTTACCTGGGTTGTCAACCCCAGTCTGGATGACATCATCCAGCGTAAATCCACTGGAAGTCTGTTTATCCCTCAACTTCTTGTACAGGTCCAGGGTCAGCACCTTGGCCATGTGATTGTTGTGAACGCTCAGGTCAGGGAACTCATCATCAGCAGAGTGCTTCATCTTCAGGAGATTGTGGCTGTTTGAGAAGGGCATGGCTGACCCTACTGCAGTCACTAGGGGAGAAAGAAGGGAAGCCTATCACTGGGGGCTTGGCAGGCCTCCGAACCACCCAGGGGAACGCCAGGCACCCAGGCAAGGTCACCTTGGCTGTCGTTCCACCCGTGCCTTTTACACTTTTGTTGCTACACCACCTTCCACAAGAGCCAGGAAGGAGGAAAAAAAAAAAGTTCTTCACCTCCAGCAGCCTTGCCCTGTCCTCAAACATCCATGCCGCAAGGGCATGGGCTCTCCCCGCTCCTCCGGGGCACCGCCTGGGTGAAGGGATGCACCCAAGGTCGCACGAAGCGGCCGTGGCAGCACCGGGCAGATCCCACCGGTGGCTCTCAGGCGAGATGGGGGGGGCATCCGGGCCGCCGCGGGGCTGGAGTGGGGGTCGGCCCCGCCGGGACGGCGGGTGAGCGGAGCAGCCCCGCGATACCCTCGGTGGGCGGTCGCGCCTCCTCCCGCCGTTGCCGGGCGGGGGACGACGACGACCCGCCGCGCCCTGAGGAACGATAGCGCCCGGCACCCTCCCCACCCGCGGAGCCCCGGCTGCTCTCCGAGTTGGGAGCGGAGGAGTGGGAAGCATCCAACAAGCCATTATACAACAGACGGCTCCCTCGGGGGACCTGGTTGGGGCGAGCATATGTAACTACCCTGCTAAATACCGGGTTAATCTGGTTTTAGAGCGGGGGCCGCTCCAGCTGGGGGCAAGCCCGGTAAGCACCTGCGCCGCGCCCCGCTGGAGCTCCGCGCCGCGTCCCCCATCCCGGCTGCGCGCCGGGCGCTCCAGCCCCGCGCTGCCCGCCGGCGCACCCGCAGCCCCGCTCCCCCTCCTCAGCCGGACCGGCTCCACCCCATGCATTAGGGATGGGAGGGCGGGGGGGAAGGAAATTAAAAAATAAAAATCTTATTTTAAAACTGCAGGACGGCTCGGCTGCCCCGGGACTTACCGAGGACTCCGCAGCCAAAGCAAGGACCTCCGCGCCCCCTCAGCGCCTCGCTGCTTCCCTAGCTGGAGTGGAGCTGAGGTACGGTCGCCGCGCCTCTTTTATATAGAGAGCGACCCGCCGCCCCCATTGGCCGCTATTTATAGCCCATTCATTCCATTGGGCCAGGCGCGGGGGGGCGGGGCGAGCGCCTTGTCGCTAGCCGGGCGCAGGCTTGCCGCCATTTTGCTGGGCCTCGTCGGGGGAGGGCGGTGGGGGGCTGGCGGGACCCCCCGGAGTGCCGGGACCCCGCTGGGGCTGCTCCCCGCGGCGGGGGGGAAAATGGCGGCCGTGGTGACTTCATGAAACACGACCACTCATGTGGAAATCCATCTCCACATTCCATCGCCCAAGAGTTGTCCGCAGGTGGCGGTGCCGTTGCCGTTGCCCACCAACGCAGGCACACGGCCGTTTAGGCTTCACACCTTGGTGGAAGATTCAATAACAGGTGTAATAACCTGCCATCCCAAAAATAAGAGCATTGTAGCTCTAGGAGTGGCACGCCCCAAGTCGTGTGAGTGACTAACTGCCCCCCCACGTTGGCTTGGCTGAAGCCATGGCCACGGCCATGGGCCTGAGAGCAGTGGCCCTGTCTGGCCGGGGAAGGAGCAGCCGCTCACCCCGTGCCTCGCCTGCGGCACCCGGGGAGCTGTGGGCTCATTTCAATTTTAATTCGAAAGGCCGTGGGGTGGTTGTGTGAAGCACAGTGAGTCTCCTGCTCTTCTCATGTGCCAAAAAAAAAAAAAAAAAAAAGGAGTCTCAGTTTTAGTGGCGCGTGGCTGAATTCCCGCTGAAGACAGAAGTAGGAAGGCTGGGCTTTGACCCATCTAGAGCCCACCTGAAATTCATGGAAACAGTGACTTCCACTGGTCTCTTTGTAGGAATGAGCCGGGTTTGTCCCAAAGCTAAGATGCCGCTGAGAATCCCACTGTTTGCAGAAATAAATATATTAACAGTGTGAATGACTATCTGGATCTGACTTTCACCTTCACATAATAGCGTCTTTATCTTCATCTGACGTGTATTTCTCACAACAGAACCCACGTTTATCCTCCTGTCCAAACAGAGAGTGTATTCATCCACCTGAACGCGGATCTGAGTCGCAGAGTTCCTTTGTGTGACGGAGTCGACTGTCAGGAGACATCCGCAGAAGCTCTGTCCCCACCACCATTCTTTCAGCACCACAACCAGTACCCTCACCCCGACAACGAGAAGCATATGCGCTGCACCGAACTGCTGAGGATTTTAAAAAAATATGTATTTGTACATATAGAGGAAATCATTACAAAATAAAAAGCATAGACTGCTTCAAATAAAAATGCATTGTGTTTGGCTGCCATCCAGCTTTCCGAGTTATTCCAGGTCTGACAGACGGAGATGCTGAGTATACGGATCTCCAGCAGAAGCCAAGGGCTCGGCACCTGTGCAAGTCTGGTCTCTTATCTCCCGGATCAAAGAACAAATCCTCTCTCTAGGTCTCCTCTGCCTTTTTAACCTCACAAGATCTTCCCCTATGTTTTACTAGTTTCACATAACGCTCATGCTTAAGAGTAGTGTAAATTGCAAATAATGCCATCACTAAGCAAGAATTAAATTAATGTCAGTGTAAAATCATACCTGGAGTTCTCAAAATAAATGTAATATTGCTGGATGACTTCAGTTGCGAACATAGTTCTGATTTTCAATTTTTTTTATGTAAAACACTTCGGGTTTATTTTTAACTTAGAACAATAGAAATAAAACTAAGAGCATTTTCTTACATTACACCATATTTTGTAGGGTTTTTCTCCACAAAAATATCATCTCAAGGTAGGTACTGAAGGCTCCTTCTGTCTTATTCCATAATCTGTTGCCACACAAAGAGAGAAGCAATCAACTGTTCTGTACTATCATTGTTCTGTACATTCGTGGAGTCAAGGTCACCTCAAGAACCAAAATCCAAGGATCCATTTCTATTCATTGGATAGGCTTTCCCTCCCAGTCTTGCAGAACAGGGAATACCAGTCATTATAGTTATTACAAGCTGGTAGTGTTCTCAATGTGCCATTCATTATAGCACTTCCGACACAAACAGACACCTCTTCTTTTCAAAACTTTTGTCTGAAAAGAACACATGGAAAGAGAATCACGGCCAGAAAGCAATAAAAATATATCCAATTCACATGTTTAATAAACAGTG
This sequence comes from Burhinus oedicnemus, assembly GCA_008921705.1. Classification (NCBI taxonomy): domain Eukaryota; kingdom Metazoa; phylum Chordata; class Aves; order Charadriiformes; family Burhinidae; genus Burhinus; species Burhinus oedicnemus. The sequence continues at coordinate 172,915 of VFFE01006710.1, forward strand.
CACCCTCTACCGCCTTTTCCTCAACACTATTTGACAAATTTCTAGCATGCAGTAAGTCAGAAGTGGCTATTACCTCACTGGGTTTTACTCAGACAGCATTTTAAGATTTGCTGAAAGCTGTGTGTAAATTGGATCCTACCTTTGTTACAGCATCCCAACCCAGCTTCCCTAGTGACTTAATTATAGATGCTGTGCCGTGTGTCAACAGTCTCTGATCAATTGTTTTATCTAGCTCATCTGCTGAGAGAATACTTTGTTTGGATAAGCCTGTATGACCTGTTAGTCTGTGATAAAGGCACCAATACGTACTTTCTGTGCTGGGATGATATCTTAGTGCATACTGACTTATACCCTCGGTTGCCATTCTGCAGCTCAGGATGGAAAGGTGGGATGATTACTCCAGAGATCTCTGCACTGAGTTTTAACAATGAAGAATTAAGGGAAGTTAATCATGGGCCATGCACCTAACTTCCTAAGAGGCTTAATTATAAATGTTGTACAGTGTACAACTGCAAGAGGAGATGGGTGTTAGCTAGCGAAAGTCTTCTGAAATTACTCACGTGAACGCAAGATAAACCTGAAGAATTAGGGGATAAACCTCTTCTTGAAAATCTAGAATATTCCAGATTAGGAAATAGCAAGAGAAAGTGGTTTGCTACATACAACTTAATTGTTTCCAGTTCTTAATTGACAACTGAACAGCGCTTGAAAATGAAGCTAACACTTATGTATCAGTAGATTAAAGGAACTGGTTATAGCTGCATCTGCTTAACTTCCCAAATGAAACTTCTCTTCCCATTTACATTTATCACTTAAAATACATTTGCCTAGTTATTACCCTTCGTGTATTTTTTCACACTGCTAAGACACTCAGTTGAAAATTACTGATTGTTTCCAGTGAGCTGAGTGCCTGTGGAAACTAGGAGTTGCTGAGTGTCTTGATCTTGCATACAGTGAGGCCCACAGTGATCTGAACAGCAGTTCAGTATGGGAAAGAAAGGACATAAGATCATAAACAATGACAAATATAACCAATGACACTAAAAATGACAGAAAAAACCCCAAGGTGGGTGCAAATATAAAGGCACAGTAGAGCCATGATTGCCAGTCAGAAAAACAGCTGAGTAGGAGTTCGCAGTTTAAGAAACCTCTGAAACTGCATACATTATGTTTAGATTAGATGGAGGAGAGTTTCATAACTAAATAACAAAGACTACTGCAATTATGATATGGGCAGGTCAACAGCATAACAAAAAATATGTTCTCACTGAAGGTAATGGGCAAAAATTCCCTTATACTTGATGGAATCACATTAAAACAAGCTGTCATATAAACAGCTCTCCATTATTAATGTTCTTGATTGTGGAAGAATGACTTCTTCTCCACTATTGTGCATGACGGGTTACTGGTGAATGCAGCACTATACAGAGTGTTATCTGATTTAGCCGGGAACGTTACCTGCACATCCAGGGTGATTCACATGCTCTTTGCTATGCCTGCACCCCTCCCGTGCCAGGTGGCCTGGGCTTGTTGCAAGCGGAAGATGGGGCGATACTCTCCTCCTTTGCTCCTTGTACCACCGGGGCACGCAGAGCTCTCCACATCACTTCAATCCTAAACACAAGACAGAAGTAGGAGTCAGTACCATGCTATTTGGGGTTTAGATAATGATTCCGCTGCTTCTGAGCCCACATTGTGGTTTCTCTCCTACAGCCTTACGAAATCCGTATGAAGAGTTTGGCCAGCTTTGAGCTGCCTTTCTCCGGAGCAGGCTGCCCTGGGGGAGGGCACGCAGAACTTTCTGGAAGCCGGCTGCCCGGTGCTGGAGGTGAGGCCCGGGTCTGCCGACAGCAAAGGCAGAGCCATTCCTAGGGGAAAGGGCTTCACCCTTGCTAGTGGCAGCCCTCAAGACACCCCACATACACACGCGCGCGCTCGATGAGTGATGAACCTGAGTTCCCGCTGGGTCCATCGGTCCCCATCATCGCTCTTCATAGCGACCTGCCGTCCACAGGCACCCCTCAAGTTTCACCGAGAGAGTGGCTGCCCCTCTGCGCCCTCACGGCCCCCCAGCCGGCTGGGATGGCCGCCCCTCGCTGAGGCAGGACCACCCTGGCGAGGGGTGCTCGGACGGCTGACGAGGGCGGTCGGTGACCGTCCCCCCTCCTCAGGGACACAGCAAGGAGCGCTGAGGGGACGGGAGGCTGGGTCGGGCAGCGGGGGGGGCTGCGGGACGGGAAGGCTGAGGGGACGGGCGGTGTGGCGGGGTGTGTGCTGAGGGGACGGGCGGCGGGAGCTGGGGCTGCCCGCACCGTGCACGGGCGGCGGCGGGAGCTGGGGCTGCCCGCACCGGGCACGGGCAGCGGCGACTCCTCGGCTCCAGGCAGGGCTGGCGGGGGCGGAGGCGGGAGCGTCAGCAGCCTGCGACCGGGGCGGAAGGAGGCGCTGGGCGGGTACCGCGTGTGAGGAGAGCCGGGCCGGGCCTGCTGCGGGGGCTCAGCCCCGGAAGGTAACGGCTCTGGGGACGGGGAGAGCTGGGGGGACGCGAGGCCCTGAGGCGCGGCGGGGGCCCTGGGTCCCGCCCGTCACGGGTTAATGCTGCTCTCTTGCAGGCTAATCCCTCCTCTGACACCGCCGGCGGGCTCTCTCCCTTTCCCTGCCTGGTCTGTCCAGGGGATCAACCCTGGAAACGGCCCGGAGCAGCCGTTAGGTTGCCGGGTCCGCTGCGTTGGGCTCAGGCGCTGCCAGGGCGCGGGAACCGTGTTGCCGCCTTCACGGCAGGGCAGCGGGGCTGCAGCTGAGGGGGCGAGGGGAGAAACGGCTGCCGGGGAGGGCGGGAGGCCCTGCCACCGGGGACAGGCTTTCTGCAACGGTGGGCCAGGTAGTGGATTGACCAGCCTTCGTGTTACCGGGAGACCTGCGCTGCCCCGGAGGTGAGGTGGTTGTGCCTGCCGCCTCCTCCTTCTGCTCCTCCTCGGGAGGTTTCCCCTGCTGCCGTGTCAAGCAGCCAGGCTTCTCAGGGAAGAGGCAGCTTGCCAGGTCTGTGTGGAAGCCGGTCAGGAGAGGGAGAGGTGTGTCTGGGTTTTGGTTGAAGGGAACACAGAATCATTTTAGTGGTTTAATCTGTGAAGCTGCGAGGGATCGTCTGGGTCATTGAGTTTAGGTCGCTGCAGTCATGGGAGGTAAAGTTGAGACAGGCCCATAGAAAAGTCCTAACTCCTTGCCACTGCCTCACCTTCCCTTCCACTCCTGCTGCATAGCACCGTGTGGCAGAAGTAATACTGTACCACAACAGCTGTGTGCTACCCAGAAAGTAAAGCAGACAGAGGTAGCAACAGCGCGTGAGGCCCTGCATTGGTAGGGAATGGAAAATGTTTGAAAATTAGTGAAAATGAGTGCTTGTAGATCACTGTGCTCCTTGCCATAGGGGGAGACAAAGAAACTACCAAAACTCCTCACAGACCCCAAATTTACCCCAAGTGTGTGAATATAACATGCCAGGTAAGATATGAGCCTGAAAGATTCGTCACTTGGGATGTCAGCATATGCTGTTGTGACAATTAGCCGTGGTAAGCGTAGCAGCTCAAAGGAAGGCAAAGAAACTGGAAGCCAGTTTATGTCATTGAAGGGAGAATAATTCACTCCATGTCCCTGCAGACATGCTGCAGGAATGTTGATTTTGCACATGGGTTTAACTGCAGTCTAAATAGTGAAAGAAATGGGTTACAGTCGAGCTCCTTTCAAATGGTAGTGTTCTAACTAAGAGCTGAAAACTATGTTGCATTGATAGTATCTAGAATGAGAACTACAAATATATATAAAACACAGTTAAGCATTTGTACTGTCTCACAAAGTCCAGTATGTAAACATTTCTGAATTCATGGGATGCCCTTCTTACTATTTCACCATATGCCCAGACAGGCCTATTCTGCTTTGGCATCTGAATACCTTATGCAATAAGCATGTCATAAGCTTTGGAAGTTTTGGCCACAAGCACATCTGTTTATCAGTCTCGGTGACTGCAGCAGAAAAATTATAAAGCTAGTTGCTTAACAGCAAATTGAACTACAATGAGTTTGGGTCAACAAAAACAGACTAGAATTTGAGTACTAAAAGTTTTTAATGAAAATGATGAAGTAGGACCAAGCTGTTACACATTCAATACAAAAACGCTGGAATCAAATCATTATTCTGAAACTAACACTGCATTTAATTCTGTCATGGAGGAAGCACCAGAAATCTGACTTTCAAAGACTTCTGTTACAGTCTTTAATTTCTAACTTTGGGATCAATGTTACTTCATTAAAAAATTGCTTCCACGAATTGACCAACCTGCAGCTTAAATAGCTGCCTTATCTGAAAGGCAATGCCAGGTTTCATTGTAAGCTCCCTTCTTATTTCTAGGTTGTCTTCTCAAAGACAACAAAATTTAATTGTAATTATGGAATCATGGAATTTTCAGAGTTGAAAGGGACCTCTGGAGATCATCTAGTCCAACTCCCCTGCTGACGCAGGAATGCCTAGAGCACATTACTCAGGACTGCATCCAGGCCTGTCTTGAAAATCTCCAGAGAAGGGGACTCCACAGCCTCCCTGGGCAGCCTGTTCCAGTGCTCTGTCACCCTCACCGTAAAGAAGTTTTTTCTTATGTTTGAATGGAACTTTCGATGTTCCAACTTGTGCCCGTTGCCCCTTGTCCTGTCACTGGGAACCACTGAAAAGAATCTGGCTCCATTCTCCTTCAACCCACCCTTTAGATACTTAGAAGGAAGAATAAGGTCTCCCTGCAGCCTTCTCTTCTCCAGGCTAAAGAGTCCCAGCTCTCTCAGCCTTTCCTCATAAGGGAGGTGCTCCAATCCCCCAGTCATCTTTGTTGCCCTACGCTGGACTCTCTCCAGTAGTTCCCTGTCCCTCTTGAGCTGGGAAGCCCAGAACTGGACACAGTATTCCAGTTGTGGCCTCACCAGTGCCGAGTGGAGGGGGAGAATGACCTCCCTCAACCTACTGGCCACACTCTTCCCTATGCAGCCCAGGATTCCATTGGCCTTCCTGGCGAAATTCTCTAAACAGCTCTGAGACCATGGGGCTAAAGTGATACAAGTGTTTGCATTAGCTTGCAAATGGTTGTTTACGTTTAGTTGCAGAACAGATCACTTCCCAGACAATTACTTTGCACCCCCAATGGCAAATTAAAGGCCACAATGTTCTTTTTTCCTTGTAGTTAGTCAAATTTATGCATAAATTAATGCAGATACTACCTTTATCCTATCTCTAAACCTTCATTTGGAAAACTTTCAAGTAAACTTTTATTAGTGGTTCTAATAGCTAGTGATTGATAGGCAAGTAACAGTTGTTTTAAGTTGTAAATCACCAAGGGATAAGCCAGCAGATGGAAATAAAAGTTACTACTTAACATACTCTGAGAGTTTGTGAACTGAAATTGAACAGAGTGCTGAAACTGGTACTACCTTGCAAGTTTCTTAGTAGTATTGGGGACCAGGCTGAGTAAATTATAATGTATTTCCTAAATTTTCTTTAACACTTATTATTCAACAGGAAAAATACTGGTTATATTCAAATCTGTGGGATCTTTCCATTGATTTTAATTGGATCAAGAGTGCAGCAGGGGAGAGGTCCCTGAACTTCATGCAGTTCTCTTGCTAACGTCTTATTTGCACAGTGTGTTCGTGTTCTGTATTGGGTAAAATAAAATGAGTTGGTTTTATGTCTGTAGTTTCAGCTCCATTGTGATCCTGCAAAACTCTTGACATATTTATTCTCTTATAGGTCACAACCACCAGCCAACTACAGGACTGTCACAATGAGTTTTGTTGAATATGGAGATACAATAAAGGATGGTGACACAGCTATTGTGTTCTTGGGCCATGAATCCATGTTTCCTGTGAAAGTCCAGCATGGCACTGTAACTCAGACTAAGTATGGGGTCATCAGGCATTCCACGGACCTCATAGGCAAGAAGTATGGCTCCAAAGTGACCTGTAGTAAAGGAGGATGGGTGTTTATTCTTCATCCCACTCCAGAACTGTGGACCATGAATCTTCCGCACAGGACGCAGATTCTGTATTCCACTGACATCTCTATAATCACCATGATGTTAGAACTGAAGCCAGGCTCCATAGTATGTGAATCAGGTAATAATTAATATGTTGAAATCCTTTATTAAGAACTAACACCAGCACTTTAATGAAAAAACAGGCTTATCTTTACATTTTGCAAAAAGTCTCTATTTTTTTTTCCATTGTGATAATTTTCCCATCCTGCACATAGAGTAGCTCTGTTTCATTTGCACGTGTTATCCACTGCTGTTTCTTCAACAAGTGATGTTAACTCAGTATGCCGGCCTCATGTACTGGTATACCTTTGAGTATGTGTTTGATTAATTCATCTTCTTAAAATAAGTATATAAACATTTTTCCTTCCCTTTTCTGAAACTGTTGTTAAGTACTTCAAAAATATTTTTAAATATATGATTTGAATCAAAATTCATGCTTTGAATTTGCAGTTTCAGAGAACGTAGTTGAGATAACCCAGTGAAAAGACTCTGATGATAAGGTGTTGAACTAATAAGGGAAATAAATTGGCAGTATTTATATAATGTGATCCCATGTAAGTACATATATTTCATCTTTCTCTTCTGATGTGTGATCCACTTGTAGCACTGCAGCTGCATGCAAAATCATGGTAGCTGTATAATACAGTGGATGATGTGTTCATCACAGGGCTGTGTTTTGTTTCTAAACTTGGTTTAATTTATTACGGCTTCCATGATTTTGCTTAATTTGCAAATAAGGAGTGAAATTTTGTATTAATAGATATTTCCTGGTTAGATACAGTTTATAATAATGCCTTCATGACTTTATTACTGCAGGCAGTATGAAGCTTGCTCAATTTGATTGCATCTCTGTAGTTTGGAAAAATAGGAACTGAGGTAGTTTGTCCTTGTTTTTTTCTGGCTGTTTCCTTTGAGTCTTTTTATGAAGCCGTTTCATACACTTCCCTCTCAAGCATCAATGTGGCAAAGGATCAGCATGACGGTGTTGTGATGCACTGTATTTTCTTGGATTTAACATCTCCTCTTCCCACCCAAGCATAATTTCGGGCATCTTTTTAGGCATAATGACCACTTTCCAACGCAACTGGAATGCCACTTGTCTCTGCATCCGGTTGCACCGATTAAGAAACAGGTGGTATATGGAGCTGGTTGCTGCATAGCAGCACTTGAAACAGGCAAAGCCGTATGCAGAAACTTCTGCTACTGCTAAAATGGTTTGGTCCTATGAGTTTGTAATTTGATTTGTAGGGCAATCAGGCATTTTTAGGTTTGTCATGGGAAGTAGCCATACTGTTCATTGGGCAGCTCTTCACCTCTTCGCCTCCCTGCAATGTTTAGACAGGATGGGAAAAATAAATACAGCAAATTATTCAGGGTAGGGAGATTTGAATTGCTCTGTGTCCTGCCTCACTTGGAATAGGCGAATGTTGAAGTACAGAGCTGCACGTAAAATGTTTTCAGTAATGTCAGAGGTACCTAGAGAGGATGAAAAGGTTTAAAAGCTCATTTATCTAAACAGCTAAGAAATGGAAACACTTGATGAGGTAACCTATCCAGATTCCAAAAAATGTTATGAGTCAAAAGTCATAGCCACAAACAATCCTTTTTGCTAATGGGAAACTGTCCCCAGGTTTATTTTAATGCCTATGCTGTCGAAGTATTATAACTTCATCTTTCCAGGAAAAGTGAACAGGCTTACTGCTATAGTTGTGCTTGTATTGCTTGAAGGATTCACTGTTCATGAAGAAACAAAGAAAGACTATTGCATCAAATTTATCTGGTTAACCTTGAAGCAAGAGATCTTGCTGCAAATTGCTTGCAACTGACTGATTTGAATTAAAAATTTTACAGATATTGACAACTGGAGCCTCCAGTGTGATGATGTAACCTACTTTGGTGCCATCCTAAATTAGACAGTATTCAGTGATACAAAATCATTAGTTCTAGATTAACCTTGTGTGGCCTAGACAGAACCAGCCCAATGGTGATTAATAGAAACAAGGCAGGAAATCTGGTCTAGTAATGACATTTGAGTCTGTTTCCTGCTGCTGCTGGGTTTAGATGTATTTTGAGCATTAATTAGCATGGAGGCCTGTCTCTTATTATTTGAAATTGAACTGATAGACATAGTTGCTGCACAGACTGGCAAAGTGGGCACTGTAAAGAGACCTGGCTCTTTTCCTCTTGTCTTACTAATTAGGCCGTGGAAGAGTACCCTGCATTTACCCAGTGTAAGCAAGCAGGATTAGTCTCCACAACAGTATGAAGAAAGGATCGAAAAAGTAAGATGAAATACCCTCTGTGTCATGTTGTAATGCTGTGAATAGGGGTATAAATGATCTTTTATGTGTGATTATAAAGATTCAGTAGAATAACCAGAAGGCTTAATTTTATATCACTTGAATTATGCAGTTTAAATTGATTAGTCATGATTTTTCATAAATGACATAAACATATTAATACAGTTTTTACTATTTTTAATCATCTTAATAAATACATAAAGAGCAAGCTTGTCAGCAGTGCATGCATAATTAAAACGATCCAAGCATATTCTATTGAGGTTATAAGGGAACTCAGCATCTGCCTGATGTTTCATGACGGAGGTGTAGGAATATGATCTTTTTCTGTGTCGTGCTAATTTCTAGTTTATAAAGGTATGGTGAGATTTAAAAACGGTTAGGACCATTACTGGAGCTAAGATCTCTTGAAAGCATTGGTCCCTGGTCTGAGGAATTCCCCCCTCTTTCCAGAATTAAAGGATACTTGAGATAGCTGCTAAAATATCTGCTGTGAGTGGCCTGATAGTGTGAAACTTTAATTCTCATCAGGTAACTCTGACCCGATTTGCATTCATTGCATGTGCAGCCACTGTCTAGATAAAGGAATAAGCTCAATTTTTTATTTTTTTTTTGTTGCCACACTCTCCAAAGCTAATCTTGATGTCAGCTTCCCAGGCAAGGCTATTTTCAGTCCAGTGATTACAGCTGCCTGTAGTATGACAACTCCATTTGACAACAGATTTTGAAGTTTTTACATTTATTTTTATACTACACAGGAACCAATATGAAACCTTTCAGATATTTCTTCCAAACAAAAGTGTGTGGAACCCTTTTGTTTGTTTGTTTTTCTTTCCGGTCCCCAGTATTGAGACTTTTTTACTGTCCTCTCTCCCTGATGAGACCTAAATAAGTGTTTGTCCTAACCCACAGAATTACTCAGGGAATGCAGTACAGCACTGTGAAACCTCATTTAATCTGATAAATCTCAGAAATATTTTGGCTTCAATGGAGCATAGTATTTAGACAAAATGTAATTTAGTCAAAAGTATTCTAACCACCATCCCAGTGATCCTTCAGCATTCAGCAAAATCAGACTCACATGAGCAAAAATGTTAATTGGATTTTTTGTTTCCCTTCAGCTAAATCCCAAATTAAAAATTGCTAAACCCTGTTCATTGCCACACAGCAATGAGTTTCTGAGCCCACAAACTGGATTTCTGAAGACTGAGAACAGTATTGTGGGTCCTCATGGTTTCTTTGTGGAGGAGTAACGAGAGCTGCCAGCCAGCCTTACACTAGAGCTTCTCAAAAACAATTATGAAATTTTCAAACTCGCAGCCTGGGTATAGATTTTGTTAAGAGTACACTCATAAAAAATTCATGAGAACTTAATGATTAATGGATACTTAATAAATTATTAATAGTTTATTGTGGAGTCCCAGCAAGTCAGCTGTATGCTTATGAGTCTTCTGAAGTGTTTATAGACTTCTTGACAAATACTGCTCATGTCTTTACAATTTTTGTGGCTTAAGTATATGTAAACTGTTTGCACCTCTATCTTTAGTGTAAAGTACAGACCAAAGTTTGTAAGTATTAATTTGATTTTGGAATGTGCTCATACTAATTAAGTCTATGTTTTATAACGTCTCCCTTATCTACTTCTTAACAGCTGTCAGGTTAGAGTGAGAGAAGAATTCAAAAACCCAATCCTTGTATAGCACCTTTTGAAGTATAAGAAAGGCCTCATCAGTACAGATGTCAGAGAGCATAGTATTCTCTTGATATACCAAAGAACTGAACCAAAACTGTGGCCACATGAGGCATCACTCTAATTTATTCAGACTTGCGGCTGACCTGCAGCTGCTGAGGAATGCTGTTCATACCCTAAAGCATTTGTTTCCAGACTTTCTGGACTCACTTTCATCTTATCATTTCACTTGACCACCAAGCACATTTCTCACGCAGCTCTGAACTTAACAATATTATGTTCGTTCTGCAGAAGATCCCTCCCTGAAGAACTCAGACTCTTGAATTTCTAAGGAAAATTTCAGTCTTTACATTCTCATTCTTTCTGTAGGCAGTGCACGCCTTGGAAACTTCCCTACTATCCTTCCCCCAACTCCTAAATCTGGTCAGTGAGCAGTGTCCCTCTCCGACCTCCAGCCTGCTGCCTAAAATGCCTATTTTGGCATGGTGTCCACAACAGATAGGCAGGAGAAAGAGTGAATCTTCTGTAAAGGGAACTACTTGGTTTGCTGTTTCCTCTTTCAGTTGCCAGCTCATCTCCTTGAAACTCTTTCCCTCCCTCTCCTCCTCCCTCTCTTTGTCACTGCTCTGCTGTGTCTCACCTCTGCCAGCATGATTTGTGCCCTTGACTATCTTCACAGTAAGATCTTTGGGTTGGTTTCCGTCAGATGCTTAATATCTCTTCATATATTTGCTAAAAATCATTAATGATTCTCCAGTTACATAAACTTGTCATGTACAGTGAGCAGTCTTCCTCTGCCCAGTGTTTCTTGACAGATACTAGCTGTGGAGTTGTTAGCTCTGTCTAAAGATTAATTTTCCTTTGGTTTTGAGGCTCCTTCCGTTCTCATGGCTGACTCATGACCTGCCTTACGATTTGCTAGGTCTAAGTGGTGTAGCTAGGAGACAAATACAGCAACACTGTCATTGTTTTGTTGTGTTTACTCATTTTACAGTATCTTAGGTAGCCAAATTTTGCAGCAGAAACTTCACTTCTATTAAAATGTTACTAGATATTGTAGAGACCCAGTATCGAATAATACTCTGCATACTTTTCACTTTTCCTGTTTCCAAGCAATATGAACGTATGTATGCAGTTAGGAGCTTCTTCAGCTTTATTCCAAAATGCTTTTACTTATGCACAGCTGTAAACATCTATAGGTCCTAAATCACAGTTTGTAGTTCTTTTTTCAAAAAGAAGCACCCATGATGAGAAATTTTTAGGGAAGACAAAGCAAGCGATAGCCTGCAATGAGGAAATGTAGTGGAACACAGAATTGGGTCACTTATGTTTATAGCATGGGTGGGATTCCGGGAGGTTAGACAAATACCCTTTGCAGTAAGAGAACCAGACTAAACAGAAAACTGTAAAAATGTACTCTCTTCAGTTATCAGTCAAGTACTATGCTAGATGCTGTGGTAACACTCTTGTTTCTCTTGACAGTGTTCTGATGTGTATCTATACTGTGTTGAAATAGCATGTTACTTTTGAACAGCTCAGATGATGTCCGCTGCAGCTTTGAAAAGGTGAGAAATGATCTTAGCATGGAAATTGTCCCAAGATGGCAGAGGTGTGTGGAGGCTTCTCTGTGGAAAAGCTGTCACTTGAATAAGCAGAGACTGAGAAATACAGATCTGTTTGAGGTCAGGGGAATGATCGAGGAGTTCATCTGATCAATACTTTCTTGTCTACAAATCAGAAGGAAGTATTAGTAGGTGCTGAGCTACAGTGTTTAATCTAGGTGTCTACTTGTTAGGATTGAAATCCTTCTAAAACTGCAGTGCTTTCCTTGTCTTGGGAGAGGGCAGAAACACTCCCCTGAGCTTAGATGTATTAGAGAAGAACGGAGTGTGCTTGAGCCCAAGAAGGGCTTCATCGCTCTCCAGGTCCATTAGCCACCTAACTTGTGTGGTTTTAACACAGGATCTTAATTCATGCCTTCGGACTGAGGTGGACCACTTTCCTAGTCTACATGCTGACCCCCTACACAATGCCTCCTCCTCAGATTTTGAGCTTTGAGTATGGCATATTGGGGACCCTGCGGTGTGTCATTAAATGCCTGCAATGCGGACATCTGCTTTTTGACTAAGATGTTTAAGATCACAGAATAGTCAGTCTAAAAGAGCATCGTATTTTCCAAAGGCATGAGCAATGACCTAAGTGCTCACCTAAATGAGTTCTGAAACGGCAGCTGTGGTGTTAAGAATGTCTTCACTACAGTTTGAATTATAGTCGTTTTACCTCTCTTCTGCAGAGTCCATTCATGATTAATATGCTCTAGTTAAATGGGCATTGTCCTGTGGTAGAGAGCAAACAGTTTCTAAGGCTATTTATAGTGGAAGCTGTCAGAAAGGCAAATATCCTGCTGTAAAAATTATAAACTGTATTTGTTCTAGAAATTGTCTTAACTTCTGCTTTCTAGGCCAAATCAGGAACATAGGCATTTTACTGCACCTATATGAGAATGAAAATATATTGAAGTCCATCCAGTTCTTAACTTGCCTCTTCTGATACAATATGTTAATTTGGGGCATTCAGGTTTTTGGTTCATTTGTATGCAGGTAATTCAGCTACGATATTTCAGGTTTGGTAGCATTCTATTTCATGTTTCAGTAGAGTTTCTTGCATTTTGCTGCTTCCCTGACTGATTGTGTATCATGTTAAGGATGCCTTTCATTTCCCAAGGAAATCAGAACCTGAGTAGAACTTGTTCCAAAATGGTGCCTAAGACTCTGCGAGTCACATTTTGTTGAATTCTGCTTTTTTCAATAGTGATTTTGAAATAAGGACAGAGAGAAATTGAAAAGGAATAGAGGAGGTGGCGGAAGGACTCAAATATTGAATGTTGCAGATTTGTAGGGGAGAAGGTGAATATAAACATTCATTTCCCCTTCTACAACATCAGACAAACATAGGGTTGAACCCCTGCCTTCTGTAGACAGTGCTGATTGGGCTTTAGGACTTGTGTTGAGTATGGACTCATGCTGAACTGCCAGACCCTCGTATTCTTAATGAATCACATCAAGTGTGCTGAACTATCAGGTGCATGAGAGTTGAGGGTCATCATCATTTCACAGGACTGGATTCAGAATCTGTCATCTCTTCAAGGAGAGATTTTACAATGGTGGGTGATTCATAACCATCTTGTTCTTTGTTTCCTGCAGTTTTGAGAGTGTTGTCACGGAGAAGGCAGGCAGGATTTTCAGAAATACTCTCATTAATGATGTTCGTGTGATAGAATTTGATATGTTAAAATGTGATACATATGTATTATTCTCATGTTTGTGGTAGCCAGTCAACAATAAATAATTCCTGGCAACCTTGTTTAACGAAAGCTCAGTCTGTAATATGCCTGCAAGTGGTGACTTCCAAGATCCTGGTTTTCGTTCAGTGTTTGGCTTGGAGTGTTTGTGAATAAAAAAAAGAGTACCATTAAAGATGCCAAAAAATCTTAATGGATTTTCCTGGGAAGGAGACAAACAGTATCTTCTGTGGTGTTTTTAAGAGCAGATTTAAAAGCAAAGTGATTAAAAATGTAAAAGAATATGAACAAGGAAACTGGATACATGCACAAGCTGCCTCTCTCTTCTGCTTACAGCCCAGCTGTGCTGACAGGCCTTCTGTTCACTCCTTTAGATTAGCAGAGAAAGATGCAGAAAGTGTGCAGCATTACCCATTTGAGAGGTAAAATAATTAAATTCTGTCAGTTTGCAGAAGTTCTCAGTTGTGCAATCCTGCCTTCTGGCATGAAATATAAAGGCAGAATTTCAGTCATTTTTAGCATCCTGTGAACAATAGTTCCCTGCTCCTGTCATTAAAAAAACATAAAAATTCAATGAAATGCTATTTCTTTGCTATGCACATATATCATTGGGTTTTTACAACCACGTGGCTACTGTGCTACCATTACTCCTTTTGACCAGGGAAAAGTTTGTGTTGACATTTAGAGCCTACAGGTGCCATGACCAGGTAGTTTTTCATGTGTGCACGTCAGTGTCTTTTGCCTTTATTTTAATACTGGCATGAATGCATGGACTTTCAATAAATGTGTGTGTCACGTTTCCTCTTGTCCCTTGGACCTCTCTGAGACCAGTGCTAAAATCTGTAGGTCCTCCCTCCCCATCTAATCTGCCCCATTAAAGCTGGGGGGAGGGTGCTAGTCTGCCCATTGGGGTCAGAGCCCTCCCAGAGGGAAGCAGAGGAGCAGTGCTGATTCTGCAGTGCAGTCGGTTGAACCGGTGGCCAACATGGGCCCTGAACTCTGTTTACAGTCTGAATGGCTCCCCTTTCAGAGCTGTCGGATTAAATACGGTGCCATGACAATGTTTCTCCCCTTAATGTGACTAGAGGGCAAGAACCTTGGATCTGTCAGTAAACTGACTTCCTGTACAGTTATGGAAAGTATTGCTCCAATTAAGCAGCTGTAGCAGCCCCTATGCCCCTGATTAATTTCCTTTCCACTGGTTACTGAGCTTTTTCACCACTGCTGCACATCAGGTTCTCTCCTGTATAAGTTTTTTAAGATTTATGTGAGTTGAAAGAACTTGCCTCAGGCTGAAATTTAGCCTGAACAGTCATTGAAGATAGCTAGAAATAGATTTTCTTTCTACAGGAGAAATGTGTTCCAAGTACAGAATTATAAATCAATAAACACAGATAACTTGGGGTTGCTGTGGGGTTTTGAGTTTGGGGGGTTATTCTGTTAAATGCCACTTGAATGAGTAATTTGCAATGTGAACTGGTATATGGGTGTTTTCTTCAGTGAAAATGTTGGTTATTAGTCATTCATCTATTTAATACACCAATGGATCATTTAAAATAAGTTTCCTAAATTATCAAACTAAAACAAGGAATGGTGTCTTAGTAGTTAGTCCCTGGTTGTACATGGTAATTGTACTTACATACAATTTCAGGTATGTGATGGATCTCATTAGACTTTGTTGAAATTGTGTAGGCATGTATGTATGTAAGTCACCTGTGAAATCGGGTCATTTGGTCAGTGTGACTGCGAGGAGCCCAGAGGCCTTAGTTCTGGATAATGTCAGTGGGAGCTGAGGATGGCCAGTGTCTCTTAAGAGGCCTGGGCAAAACAGACTCCATATCCTGAAGGCCATTTGTTTGCATGGATATCAATAGGATTTTCAAGCACAGATCCTTGCCAACATCTCTTCTTTGTTTCAATGAAGTACAAGGTTTTGAAAATATGTTAAAATTTACCTTCATCTCTTTTCACCCTAGAAGAGTCTGTCACTTTGAAAAAAACTCTCTGGTTAATTACCCTGAATTTTTCCTCTCGCGTTTACTTCCTTGTGTTCTCTTGTGGCACTTGTCAGAGCTATAGCTGACCCTTGGCATTATTTTTCTACTCCAGGAAGAGAGGACAGATCCTGAGTTTGCCAGATTTTTAATTAATGCTTTGAGGACCCTGAAGACTGTTTCCTACGTCATTTAGTCCCCCTGTCCTTGTGAAGGAAAGACTGTTCTCTTTCAGTAGGCTAACCAACAGTTTCTGTTCATTTGGATTTTGAGTAAGTGTCCAAGCAGGAGGACTAATGGGGAAGACCTTTGTTCTAATGTTTATCACTGTCAAAAGGCATTTCATGACCTGTTTTTCTTTTCTAGGTACGGGCAGCGGATCCCTCTCCCACGCTCTCATCAGGACAGTGGCTCCCACAGGGCACCTATACACGGTGGAGTTCCACCAACAGCGGGCCGAGAAGGCCAGGGAGGAGTTTCGGGAGCATGGGGTGGAGCATCTGGTCACCGTGACCAACCAAGATGTCTGCAAAAATGGGTTTGGTGTCTCAAATATTGCAGATGCCGTGTTCCTAGATATTCCGTCTCCATGGGAAGCCATAGGACACGCAAAGTCAGCATTAAAAGCTGAAGGTAACTGCACTTATCTCTTTCTGTTCAGGAAGCACTGCGTATGCACACATCTCTGCCTTTGAGCCATACGCTAGATCTGCTTGCTTCCATTGTGTGATCACTGCTCTCAAATGTCAAAGTCTCTAGGCATTTGTAAGACTGAAAAACCTTCAAAAGAGGTCTTCAATTTACAGGGGAAGATTTGAAAGGAGAAGAAGAACTTTTTCTTACAGGCCTGTGCTAGCTGCTACAATTAGCATGGGCAGTTTATAAAAAATCCTTTGAACCTTTGTCAAGTGCATTTTGCTAGATCTGAGGTGTGTGGGAAGCAGCAGTAACAATAAATGCTGAAAGCAAATTTTGTTGGCAATTCAGTGGAAAGGTGTTTGTATAAAAGGTGTTCAGATGCATTTCACATCAATCATTGCAGATTTGGGCTTATTTAACAGAGCACTCCATCAGTAATGTTAAATAAAATGTGGTTATACTTAAATATGCTTGCCAATTTCTGCCTTCAGTCTGTGCTGTTGGAGCTAATGAGAAGTTTGCCATTGGTTGCAGTGGGAATGGGACATAAAGGCTGTTCTAGCTTACGCCAGTTATTCTAGGATTGTGACAGCAAGTGAGAACTGCTGTTGAGTTATTGTATGGATTTCATGAGTTTATTATAAATCTTTTCCCTATTGAAAAATAAGCTTCAGTGAATAAATCATTCTTTTATGCTGAAGTAATTTTCCCCCTAATTAATGTTACACTAGTGTAACTGTACTAGTGTGGATCTGAACTAACTTGTGCCAGATCACTTCCATCTACAAAAGTGACTTTTCTAATCAAGAGAGCGTGGAGTACTGAACAATGCCCATGCTGGGACATGAGTTTAGTAAAACTTCATTATGTTCCAAGGCCCAGTTCTTTGTTAAAATACATAATCACAGGCTTGATTTTAATTGAATTGCTAGGTCTTCTTGAAATCACAGGATTTAAGCTTGTTCTTAAAGGTCACTGAATGTGCATTACCGTGCTCAGTCAGGACGGACCCAGCTGTTAGGCCACCTCAGATACTACTGAAAATTTTCTAGAAAGGTTTCTGATACCAGTGTAATACATGCTTTCTTTAAAAGTTAGCACTCTGTACCTGCAAGGGTTACAGCTCAATGTGTAGCTGCTTTCCAGTGTGTCCTGGGAAAAAAAAAAAATTCATTGCACTGTACGATGCCCTTCCCATGCTCAAATTATCTAATCTAGTGAGCACAACACTCAGCTGACTTCCCAGCTTAGAAGGCGCTGCATTGCGCAGTCCAATTTGAATTATTTAAGTGGTGCATGTTTAGAATACTAAGCAGAGCTGCTTAAACAGTTCCAAGTTTTGAATCCTTGTCTCACTCCAGCATTTGAAATCCTAGAAAAGGTATTATAGTCCCAAACTGGCCATACCATCTGGCTATACTTTTCTGTGCTATGCTGCAAGGTTACATCTGCTTAGGCAATATAAATAATACTTTAAAATCCCACATTTCTGTGTTCTTGAAGCAGCATCATGCACTTTATGTACCAGTCAAAAGGTGAAGCTGCTGATCCTTGCTGCAGTTTTTGCTTCAAACAGCCACCACTGTCTGAGATCTGGTATTGATCTAAGGTTCATCTTTTGGGTTTCATAGTACCTGACTGAGCTGGGAGCATTCTTTTTATTTTGCGTATAAACAAAAGCTGGTTTTCTTTTTCATATAAAATATAATTGACTGCAGTAGTAATAAGTACAAACTTACATACATTTCTGTTTTATTCCAAGTCATGTGGGTAGTTTTGTTGTGTTTTTTTTTTTACTGCTGTAAAATCTAAAATATGATAGAAGGGTATCTGTAAGCGCTTCCCTTTCCCTACTGCAGGCAGATAATTTTATAGTGCTCCTTTGTTTTGTTTTCAAATAGTTAAAGCTCTTCCGCAGTGAGAACAGTCTGTGCACATACTGCTGTTGTTCAGTGCCATTCCAAGCAGTAGTACAGTGATAAAGCATAACTGGAGAAAATGAGTCGTTACACTCTTTTCCCTCCACGCCCTCTCTCTCACATCTGGACAGGGTCACATTTGAACCATTCACACTGTGGGTTTTATTGTGATGTACCACGCAAATATCACAGCTGTACTGCCAGATAGTGGTATTTTATTCCCTAAAGTCTTAAGGTACTTTGAATGAAAGAAGAGCTAAGCGAATTGAATATATAGCATCAGCCTCCTCTTTAAAACCACAATATTCATTATAGAGCGTTCAGCTGAGACAGTATGTAAGAGAGAGTTCTTAACCTTAACAAAATGTTATCAAATCAGTGTTTTCTCTCCTACTTAAGCTCAAGATCCTGAATAGTTGCAGCTCCTAGTAGGCTGAGTGTTAATGATCCTCTTTACAGAGTACATTTATCACTCACGTTATGCCTTGCAGTATGCTGTAAATACACTACTTAGAGTAGCTTGGCCTCCCATTTAAAACACTGCCAGCCTCTGAAGAGCTAGAAGAATAAAATGGCACAGTAGGTTTGTGACTAGAAGGTTCTTGTTCTCTGGTGATGTGCTCTGCCAATGTTCAGGCTTGCATCTCAGCTGCATCCTTCTGTGCTAATGTCACCAGTCACACTTTCAGCAGAAATGCTGCTTGTAGTATCTCTCAGGCACTGCTGCACTGCAGAACTTGCTTTCATGTCCAGACCTGCACTGTTTTTCTTTTGCAGCATCTGCTGATTAATGCTTTTATATAGTCATAGCTGCTGTTACCAATATCTGACCTTGGTGGTTTTTGCAGAGTTGCTGTTAACACCTTCAGGCTAAATTTTTAAAAATGAAGAAAATGAAAAAATTGTAAGGTAACAAAAATATCCTCAATATTCTGCAGTTCTTAAATGCCTTGAAACTTTTGACTCACAGTCATCTCACAGCTGAATACTGTAGTTGCTTTGAATATAATTCTGCACCCACCTACTCTTACAAATATTGTCTATTTCTTCCAAGGCTGTGGAAGATGAGGCAGAAATCCATTTGTACAATTTTCATACAGATTTTAAATTTTCAGGCAGGGACATGGGAAAATACAGCCATATATTAGGTTGGATTGGCCTTTTGCATTATAAATTGGTCCTTGATGTTGTTTAAATTAACAGTCTGAGTCACAAAATTATTAAAACCACCCCTCTTTTATTTCCTTTCTTTTAAAGATTAATTTACTTTTAAATTCAGACTTGCCACTCCCTCTGGAGCGTCATAAAGCCCCTAAATTATGAGTTTGTCAAATTGTGATCCTTGATATATCACCTGAATCAGGTAACATGGTGCTGTTGGGTCTCCCCCCAAAACTCTGCAGGGAAAGTTTGCTCTGAACATCTCCCTGTTTGGGCCTCTGCATTTCCTGCCATCACAGAAGCCCTTCAGCAGTACTCTGCTCTTTGTTGTAGTAGTTGGTTGTCATTTCCCAAGTCTTATATTTGTTTCATTTGTACATAATGAACTTAAAATAGGTCTTGTCTGCATTTTTTCCCCTTAGCATAGCCATTGATTGTTGTCCTAACCTGCCAGGTTTGGTTATTACAGATGCTTTATAAGAGAATAAATAATATCTTATCCTCCCAGTAGCCTGTGGTGCAGGTAAGGCATTGCCTGGTTTAGCTAGTTTCAGTTTTCATTTGGGCTTGCCTCGTCTGAGCTTTCAGGGAATACCACGTCCATGTAGAAAGTCTCACTGGCTATTTTTCTTGAGCCCCAGAGGTTATTCATGGTCCCATTTTTAAACCACCCAGGTGTGGCTTTGAGAAGCAGCTGAAATCCCTGGCCACAACTCTCACCCCTCTGGCACCTGGGTAGGGAGTACGCCAGGCTGAATCACACTGAGAAGAGGGCAGTGACATCAAGGCTGATGTTTGGGCTCGGGCTACCTCAGGAACGCACAGGGAATGTGTTGGGGCAGGAAGTGGAGTCTGACTGTCGTCTTCCACCCATGCAGGTGGCACTCAAGTTGGTATCAAGTCTTCTCATGTCCCCTGGAGATTGTTTTGGAATAAATGGATGAAGCAATAAGTGTTTGCTAAAATGTCAGCACCAGCCTTTGCTAGTGTGGTACCTGCTTTGATTTGAAGGAGAATTAACTCAAGGTGAGGTTAGAGATCCACAAACTAACTTTAAATTGAAGCATACCCTCTCAGCATTGAGGGGCCACGTGGTCTACTGCAAAGGTGCCCCACTAGGATCTAAGACCGGGTGCTAACCCACAAAGCAGCTTCATCTGGTTCCCAGGCACTGTCTGTTTGCTGAGCCAGCCCCAGTAGTTGTATCTCATTTGAGGGCATTAACCTAGCTCTGGTCTGTCAGGGATTGGTAGGTCAGGTGCACACGCTGAGCCTGGCCCGAAGTAAAAGAGATTCTGTCATGTGTCAAGAGTCAAGTAGAAGTATTCCTGTATCATAATCCATGCTGTGGAATGCTGGCCAAAGCTACTGGCTGTTACATAATTTGTAGGACATAGTTTGGGATGAAAGGATCCTTAAAGGAAGTTGTTAGATTTTCTTCCCCAATTTGGAGCCACCTGATTTTTTAATTTCCTTGTTGCATGCTTTTGCCAGCCCATAGGAGTGAGCAGGAATAAATTCCTTTTGAAGGATGCACCTACAAATGTAGAGGTTAAGATCACATTTGCAGAAAATCACATCAAGCTCCTATTAATGAGCTGGCAAGTGATTTGGAGAAAATTTTCTTTTCTGAATCAAGAAACATCCTTTAATTTCTTCCAACAGCTGAATCCTCTAATTTCACTTGTCAGGAAAGCTACATCAAATCGCCCACGAGCACACTCACTTAAAGGACGTTCTGTCCCCTTTTACAGAGGCAATATTTTTAGTGTCCTACTAGCACAGAGTAAATGCCACAGTGATGCTGCTCAGTGACTCTCCTGCCTCGCCCCTGCATAATGATAATGCCTATGAGATTTTTTTCTTCCATGAGATCTTTGTAATGTAATCTTCTAATTATGACAATGCACTGAAGTTTCAAAACCCAGAGCTGTGTTCTTTTACCAAAGATAAAAATGCTGTGTTGTATTCTTTACATCACAGAATAATTTCTAAAATTACAGGCCCTTTTCCCTGGAACTTAATGGTGCTGCACTACATATGTTCTTTTTGCATCTTCTGAATAATAGTGGGATGATGAAAAAACCTGTCAGAGCACTTGTGACACATACTATAACCTACAGAAGTGAGAGCACATAACTTGGACACATTTTCTGTATCGTAAGCATGCACTGGAGTTCTTGTCAACTGGGTAGCACTGCCAGATTTTCCATACTTGAAACCTAATGCAGTTATTAGCTAAGTAGAACTGGTAGAGGTGTTAGTCCTTGTTCAGACAAACTAGAAAACAAAATTGTTTGTTGGGGTTGCACAGGAAAGTATCCAGGAACTGTTCTTGAAGGAGGAGCAACTTTCAGGCACTGACCTCTTGTAAAGATGCAAGGGTGTGTCCCTTGATTACTAATTAGATACTGTCTGTTAAAATGTACAGTGCTGTGTGGATGCAAATCTTCTCTTTTATTTCCCCCTTCCCTTAAGCTCTCTTCTCTAATGATTCCAGTCTGAATTGTACTTCAGTTTTCATATCTTCTCGACCCTGTTGCTGGTTACAATGACTGCCAGGACTGTGTGGGCTTGTTCCAGCCTACGGGTTCGGGAGATTTAACCTCTCCATTAAATGTTTCAAACTAACTCACTCCCTGTAAAATTGAAGGTAGAAAAAAAAAAAAATTAAGTCTTTCATACAGTCTCATTATTCTCTTATCCGCAACTGTAGCACTTGTCAGATGCATTATACATGAATAAACACTTTTTTAGACAGCTCTTCAGATCAAAAAGCTCACACAGCTTCCCAATGTGAACAGGATTAATCTCAGATAATTACTATATCAATTTATGATGACACACAGATCTCATTAACCAAATTTAGGAACGGTAGCTTTCCTAAAAGGAGAGCTCTGAAAGAACACAAACTCAGTTTGTACTAAAAAGTTTCCGTTCAGTTGCTTTCACTGCTCTCTGGCCTAGTCCACCCCTTTGTGATCCACAGACAGAGCAGTGTGCCCCAGCAAGCAGAGAGAGGGAGGGAGTACATGTCTTTTCTTCATTCACTAAGGAATCCTTGGCATGGCAAGACAAAGCAATGCATATTCAAGTCCTTTAAGGCCTAAATGCCTCTTGATGTCTAAAGGACAAGAGGGCTCTTAGAGAATCTGAGAATTGTGAATGCTGAAATCTAGATTTATATCTGGTGATTGTGACAGAAAGGGTGTTGCCTAGCTGGTAATCTGGTGGGGGTGCAGAGGGCAGCCCACAGTGTAGAGAATTCAGAAGCATCTGGTCTGTCAAAAGTGATGGCACCTCTGCTTCTGGAACAGAAGAGCATGTCCTTCTGAGTGCTGGTTTTCTGCTGCTCAGAGTCCGTTTTTTTTTGCTGGTTGAAACACACCATGGTGATTGAAGCTTCCCAAATCTTTTTATTTTAGACAGCCTCTCGCAGTCTGGAACTGCAATTTCATTTTTGCCTTCCAACCCTCTGCTAATTGTAGCTTTCCAGTGTTCTCTTAGTATCTGCTCAATCAAACAAGTCCAGCATGTAGGTCAAATCCAGCATGCCCGATGGTGTGTACAGGAAAAAGCAGAGGAGATCCCTCTCCTACTCGTTAGGATCCACAAAGACAGATGCTTGGTGGTTTTGCTTCTAAGCCATTTGTAGCTATATTTATTTGGGAAGGATGTATAATAACAACCAGAACAATAGGTATGAAAGGGAGAAAGTGAAATTGGCAGAACTGCTAAAACCGACTGTATGCTCTCAGTTATGTGAAATACCAGCTATTACGCTGTTTTCTCACTCTTCATACCTGAGAAGCTCCCAGCAGTGCAGTAATTAACATTATTTTTTGCTCTTCCCCTTTGGATATTAGCTATTGCAAGCAAGAGCTTTCTTCCCTACCAAGCAGCTTGAAAGCCCATTTTCTGTAACCCTACTTCCCCAAGCAGTCCGCTTTGCAAGGAGGCAACCTGATAAATCATCACCAAGTTTGGTGTTGACATGCTGTGCTCAACTGACCATCCCGAGGCAAAATGAAGGGTGCTCTGCCTTTAATTGAAGGCTTGACAAGAACCGTAGGTGGCTCTGCAACTTGTATGGCAACAGCTGTGTGCAGGCTTCTTAGTTTTTGACTGTAAATCTAGAGCATGTGAATTCAAAAGCCTAAACATATCTTGAAACCTTTGTAGTCAGAATAAATAAGAACGGACTTACTGTAAATGTAAATAGATTTCCCTTTTTTATTGCAGTATAACACATCAAAACCAAAAAGCCTGAATGAAATAGTAGTAAGCCTCTGGTCTCTGCAAATTCTTGCTTTGCAGACAAAGACTTATTGTGAACTGACATTTAGCTAACTTAGACATTTGTTCAGTTCCCTACACAGTAAGAATATAACATTTTTCTTTATAACGTATGTGCATTATAGTAGCTTTCTAATTCTATAAGAGAAATTTCTTCCCTGAGCTTTTCTCTTTTACATCTACAAACATGGTAGAAGTGTGTTTTGCTTTGGCCGGAAAAGACTAGCTGTCTGATTCAGGATCATTTTGGTAGCCCTGGTCATCCTGATGAACATACAAATCTAATTTCATGGGAGCTAGCAGACTGGGCGTGCAATTATATCGGCATCAACAGAGTTGGTTAATAAAGACACATACCAGCATTAATTTTGCAGGTGATTATTAGATTTGGTTTTCAATTGTCACTCCAGGGACTTACTTGTCCAGGGTACTTTGTTCTGAAGATGCATGATAAGAACCCGTGGCTGTGGAGGCTTCATTTCAGGACTAAAATTAAATCCTACTTAGTGTATGGTGGATTATTGGTCATGGAAAGCGTTCTTCCTCAGTCAGTACTCAGCACATCATTGCTGCACAGTAACTAGAGTGCTACAGTGACGCTTTCAGACCTGATGCTTTCTTTTTTTAGAGATGTGACTTTAGAAACGAAAAAGGAAAAAAAATGGGAGTTTGAGATAAAGCAGGCTTCACGTAGTCCCAGCATAGCCTCTATTTTTAGCAGGATGCTTTGCTCTCACTTGCATGGGTTCTTTTAACTACTTAGACAACTGGTGTTGGAAGGCTTGACTGGATGAGCCTGGGAGAGGGCTGGGAAGGAATGCAAATCAGGTCAGCAAGCATTTTCATCTAATTGTAATAAGTAAAACAATAGCTGAAGCTGCATTGCCCAGTGTTCCTTCCCCCAACACAAAAGCTTTTCAGGAAGGGCAGTTGCCTTGTGGGACATTGTGTCCTGGGTGAAAGCACATGTCCTGGCTTTATGGCAGTGTCCTTCTAATTCTTTGATCTGATTTGGCTGTGGCTTTTCATAGTAAATCTGAATCATTCTATTCTCAGCTTTTAAGGTGACATTGTAGCATGCAGAAAATTGTAGGGGGCCTATTAATACTCTGTATTTAGAATCAAAAATCTGAACTGTGCACAGACAAGGAGACAAGTGTTAGTTTATCACTTAAAAGTCCTATCATAGAGTTTTGAAGCATTTGCTGTAAACCTGCCCAATGTGATATCCAGTAAACTTTAATGCTCAGGAGACATGCGAGTCAGCTTGACTAAAAGGGTAAAGCCTTAACAGCACTCCATCTATGGCCTGGAGAGATTACTTTATTCTGTACACGCATACCATCATTCTCAAATAAACACAGCTGCTTTTGTCAGAGTGTGTGTGCATGCACGCTTATATTCTAATGAAGGCAACTCTGTACAGTGTGTGGAGAATGACTTCTGGCTTTGTGTAGGTGCCAACATCAGTTCGGTGTCTCAGTCCAGAATAGTGGATAGTGATTCCAAAAGAGTTGCTGCTGTAAAGGGGTCAACTTTAATGGTTTTATCGTGAACAAATGTGGTGCACAACACTGGATTTGGAAGATGAATGAGTTTGCTGTTGCAGTTTTTAAAGGGTCTGAAGCATTTTGTAGAGTCATCCATGTTTGATTTTGTGCTGCCATTTTAAACCTGCATAGTTGCCTCATTGAGATTTTCTTGAAGGATGTTTTCACTTTGTCTCTATGATAGTAATTCTATGAGCATCTGGGAGAATTTGAAAAAAAAAGTAAAAAGTGCTTCATTTTGGTTTTTGCTCTCTTTTCCACTACCTGTCTCATTTTGCAGGTGGCCGCATCTGCTCTTTCTCCCCCTGCATCGAACAAGTCCAAAGAACATGCCTAGCGATGGAAGAATATGGTTTTACAGAGATTAACACCTTGGAAATTCTGCTCAGAGTATACAATGTAAGGACAATTAGTTTGCAAATCCCTGACCTTGGAAAAGCAGCTGAGGATAATTCTAGCACTGGCTTTGACAGCAGCAACCCATCAAACCAAGGTAGCCTGTGCACTAATCTGCAGCAAGGAACTGTGCAGTTCAAAAGTGGCGTGCCACTCAGGGAGATGGTCGGTCACACTGGATACCTGACCTTTGCCACCAAGAGCCTGTATTAGTACATGTTGAGTTTGTGCAGTTTGGAGTGGTTTGTGTGTTTGTGTATGTTTTCTGTTTTCATGGTTCTTTTTTGTAGGGCATCCAAATTTTTACTTGTCAGGGAATACCATATATAGTCAGATTTGGTTGGAATATGCTTTGTTTAAATAGCATACAAGCATTAACCAGAGCAGCATCAAGAGAATGTTGAAACTCTGGAATGGTGCTCCACTTGCCGCCAGAAAGAAGATAAATTAATAGCAAATGGCCATTCACTGGAATGTGCAGAATAAAGATCCCTCCCAATAAGAAAGCAAATCAAACAGTACACTAATTGCAAGTAAGTTGGATTTTTTCCTCCTGTTTTCTGAATTACTTTCCCAGGTTTATGTTTTTATGTTTTTCTAGCACCACTAGACACTTAAACTTCTCTAAGTGTCTGTGTTGCTCTTAGGAATGTGAAAGTGCCTACTTGCTTCATTTTAGATACGAAAGTTGCGAGGTCATAGGGTTGCCAGCACGACTGATGACAGAATTAGTGTTTCCTTGGAATAATTTCGGCTGCACAGAGGATTATTAGCAACGCTCAGGAACACAACCTCTCACTCCATTCCAGGCTGGCATCTGCAAATCATTTAGATTACACAAAGGTCAAAGAAGTGTGCTAAATGTTGGATTTGGTTTAAAGTAGTATATTGTGTTTATCAATTTATAGTAGAAATTTGGACCTGGATTCATACTATAGTCTTCTAATAGATCATCCACTTTCATAGTTGATGAATCCACTGTGAAAATTCACTGAACAGCTGGTTAATATTATCTGAGCACCTCTTTGTAAGCGGTGTGGCTGAGGTTCCGTTTGTTTGGTGGTTTATGTGCATTATGGTGTACTATCTTCCTGCAGTTGAATGACAGATTGCTTTTGGCAGGATTTCTGTCTCCAAATTTCAACAACAATGCAAACTTAGTAAAATCCTCAACCAGCTTTATTAATTAACTTTTCAGACCATTTACTCTTTGGTTTTCCATATAAAGCTGGTGGGTATGATGAACTGTTTGAATGCTGGATTAAATTTTGTATTTACAGATTAAAATAATTATGCAAATTTCTAAAGTTCCTTCTTTTTTTTTTCCTTTTTTTTTAATGAATTCACAGATATTTTTATTCCAGCCACTAGTACTGTCTCAAGCATTTAG
The DNA here is from genome assembly GCA_008921705.1 of Burhinus oedicnemus. Taxonomy (NCBI): domain Eukaryota; kingdom Metazoa; phylum Chordata; class Aves; order Charadriiformes; family Burhinidae; genus Burhinus; species Burhinus oedicnemus. The sequence continues at coordinate 199,621 of VFFE01006710.1, forward strand.
CTGTGCCTTGCATTCAGTACCTGAATATATTGATTGCCATGTAAGAAAAGTAACCATTCATAAACTGCTGCCTGAACATTTGAACCTGGTATCCATCCCCCATTCCTGACAAAAATAAACAAAGCTAAGCTTTTAACATGTTATAGCAGAACGCTAATCCATAACGGTTTAAAGAAAGCTCAACCGATCACGACAGCAAAGATAAACTGTTGAGCAGATTAAAGGCAGAAAGCAATTCTGTTGAACTAAATCAGTTATGTAAGTTGGCCTACGACTGTAGCAGTTCTCCAGAAATTATGTGAAAGTTCTCTTTCTACTGCTGTTCATGTCCTCCCGAAAGGCATGCAGTAAATTGTTAACACTGTTTATATGGTTTGGTAGCTGTATTAAAGTGACATGCTTGCATGTGTATGCATACGCACGTTTGCATGCTGAAACCACCGCCATAGAAGTAAGCCTAAGGTACTAACACAAACCAGAAGAAAGGATGGGGAAATACAACATTAATGCTACAAGATTGTTCTTAACTGAGAACAAGGTAATTCTCATTCGCTAACAACTGGGATCCCCAGTCTTCACCAGGGGTAATTCCAGCCCTAGACTTGATTCTTTTTTCCTGACAGACTTTATTTTAAAATAGTGTAACATTTCAACAAGATTAAAGAGGAACAAAGTCATGTTTCTGTCCTACAAATAGATGTGGAATGGAAATACTGATGTGTCTTCATGGAGCTTGAAACAAGGCTGATGCCTTTTTGCCTACAAAGCCCAATTCAAACCCCCTTGAAATAAACCATTGACTTTGCATGGTCCCATATTGATTTGATCCCTGCTGAGGAAGGGCAAGCATTGCGTAAGAGGAGAAGGATTTCATTTCTGTCTTTGCAATATTAAAAAGGCTTCTGTGTTTTTGTTGCCAATCACAGCCATGGCCAGCAGCACCACACTGCTTCCTGCTGTTGCTTTGTTGTCAGGGTCACAAGGAGGATCTCACACTATCGAGTGTGGATGGTACTGTGCTGCCAGAACCCCACACTGTTGAATTCTGCTTATGATCACCCGTGTTTTACGTTCTGGCTACATTCTCTGCCAAAAGTGGTAAATCAGAAACGTAAGTCTTTCCTGCCACACTGGGGGAATCTGCCCAGGCCACACTTTCAAAGACTCCTTTCTCTTTTTAATATGTTTTAGTCTTCAGTCTGGAATGAAACATCTCCTCTTCCTGTCCTGACACAGTTTGGTCAAACGTTGGCAGGCTGCACATTTTCAGTGCTGTCGTGCACTTGGATCCCTCAGCTGTTGTGGACAAGCACCAGTACACAGCTCTGCCTGACCGCCAGGACAGCTTGTCCTGTTGTGCTCCATGCCCTACAAGCTAGCATGGAGAGCAGTCTTAGACACCTTGCAACCTCCAAGGCAAACAGTAATGACTAAGAGGAGGCTTGTGAAACACTTGAGAGGTCTGCTGCTGTTCGCTGTTTACCTGTGCTTTAATTAAAGCATTACAGATCTGTATCTCACTGTGGTTGTTTCCTGCTTACCTGTTAGCACAACACTTTTCCTCTGAAAAAGATGTGATCATAAATCCTGCTTGAGAGCCTTAAAGCCTTGAGTAGCCAAAATGCTAGGAACTCACTCTTCTGCTTAATTCCCTGCTCTGTCTTCTCCTTAGGTACTTTGGGATACGTGATGGTGAGGAGATGGTTCTTCCTGGGAAGTGTTCCAGAGATGAGGGTTCTGGTTCACACTCACTCCCTCGAGAGTACATCTGTGCTCCATTAGTCCTGGTCAACTCGATGATTGCGGAAGTCATGGTGACCTAGAAAGGAGGGGGCCCCAGAGATGCAGCGAGCTTAGATCTACTTGTAAATACTAGCGCACATTCCAGCAGAGTCTGCATCATTTAGGTGGGCGAGTGCACTGGGCAGCCCATGTGTTCGTGCCTTACCAGGTTCCTTCTGGACAGAGACTGGAGAAATGTGTCACTCCTGGGTTGGAATTCCATGGTGTTCGGTGCTCCCAGCTCACCTCTGATGCCAGGGGGAGCAGTGCAGGCTCAGAAAAGGAGGGTTGAGAAATGGCTGGACTGTTTGCGCAAATATGAGAGGCACAAGGAGAGCAAAGTGGGAGAGTCAGCATTGCATAACCATGATGTTACACCAAAGGTACGTGCAGCTGTGACTAGTCAAAGGGACGAAGGGGGTTACTCTAGTACCAGAAAGGACTGTCTGTGTCACCATGAGGGAAAGCATTTACATGCTGCTGGCCTCTTGAGTGCTCCTGAGGAACTATGTTGTTCAGATGCCAAAAGAGGGGAGCCAGATTGTGCTATTTCCTTTCTCCCTACTTGACGGCTTCTGAACTGGAATGAATCAGCATCAGTATCAACACAGGGAACAAATAAACCTTGAATTGTGAAATAAAAATAATCTTCCTCACTGGTATCCAGCCCTTTACCTGCATATCTCGTCCAGGAGCTCTGTGTCCTTTTGTAGGCTGTTCAGGACATGCTGTTCTCCTCTGCCGGAGGGCAACAGCTTTGAACGCTGAGGTTAGCTGGCTGATATGCTGATAGAAATAAATGCAGAAGCCAGCTGGGAACACTGGCCTGTGGGGCATCTCACCGTACCTGGCTGCTCAGGTGGATTGCCCACAACTGCGCTTCCCTTGCCGTGGAGCAGTCCCTTCCTGTCATCTCTCGCCTTCTGCCCTCAAACCCGAAGCTAACAGACACACTGCTAGCACACACCAGCTCTTCCTGGCGCTCCGAGGCGACTCAGATTGCACAGCCAGGTTTTTGGCAGAGGCGAGCATTTTCAGCGTTTTCCTCTTCTCTTTATTGGCCTGCAAGGTGGGGAGACTGGCGACTTTTTTGCCACCCCACCAGGACATGCAGCCGCAGAGGCTCTGCAGGTACGGCTGCTGCGAGATGCTGTGATGAGAAGCCGCCTGAGTGCTCCTGACCCTGGGCACCCCTTGGAGAATGGTGTGCTGCCATGGCAACAGCACAGCATCATTCAAGCCGCTGAAGACCTCAGTCTTAAGTTATTTCGGTGGGGGCTGAGTGGGTTGATGCTACATATCTTACTCCTTTATAGTTCTTAAGAGGGCGATTTGCATGAATGGTTCCAGTGGGGATGTGGAGAAGCTCTCCCCAGGGGTCCAGATAGCTGCAGGAAATGTGAGAGACCAGGACCAAGTGAATTCAGAGCTACTGCTCCCAGAGGTGCTGGCTGAGCAGTCAAAGCTAGTAAGTAGAGGAAGGAGCTTTTCCCATCTTTTTCTGATAGCACTGATACTGATTCAGCACGAAGCCCATGTGCAGGACTAGTTCTAGTCAGCTAGGAGAAACTGTTGCTTTAGCAACCTCCCTTTGTATCGGGCACTGTGCTGGAAGGGGAAGTCTGCAGTGGGATTTTCCTCTTTCTCTCTTCTGTTGCTTTGGGGTGGCAGTAGTCCCCCCCTCCTTCCTTGAGTCAAAAGTACATTAGCAGCAGTTACCCCCAACACAGGTGTCTGAGACTCGGCATGGCTGGTCCCTGGGCATGTGGAATGAAAGTTTGTGATGCCAAAATATTCTGAGCCAGAAGTTACTTTATTTCACTTGGACGGGGGGGTGAGGAAGATGATAAGATTGTAGGCTCTGTGGTATATTTTACATTGCTCCCCCATGCCCTTAGAAGTTTTTCAAAAAGCACTATGTCAGAATAATTAATAAAAATAAAATTAAGAGCCGCCTATTCCTAGGAATCGGCTCGATTTGAGAACCAAATCTGCTTGGAGGAAGAAGTGGAAGAAGCCGTAGCAAGGAAGAGAATGATCTCTGGGAGAAGGCCCCTCCTTTCCTGACATTTTGCAGCGAAGAGGCAATTCCCCAGAAGGTTCCAGCTGCTCCCCTTAAAAGCCGTGGATCAGAAATGCTCATTAGTGAGGATGTCAGCTCAGGCAGGCTGTTTCAACAAGGCATGTAGGCTGGGATCTACAACTGATGGTGTGGAAAGGAGGGAGGGAGAGGAGAAGAGGTTTTTAAAGCGTCTGCAGTCAGCTCAACCTGTTGGATTACACGTACGTCATGTCACGCTGTTGTTACAAGAGTCGCAGTATGGTCCAAATCATCTTAGCAAAATATACAATGTACTTATACATAGTACAGAAAAGAATCACCTGCTTCAATACATTACTGGCCAAGAGCATGGGACAAGAAAGAGATTTGATTGCCTGTGTTGGAAAATCGGGCTTAACTAAGAAACCAGTTGCAGTTTCTGCATGTTCTCTTGCTGTGTCTTTGTGTCCTCTGTCAGGTAAGTTGGAAATGTTTAAGAAAACGGGTAATACTGGAGTGGAATATATATCCCACAAGCACACAAATCTTCCCAGACAGCAGATTGACTTCCAGTTTTTACCACCCAGTGCTCCCAGGAGGATCCTTCCTTGTCAACATTTCCTCATTGATCTTAGCAGCACTTTAAAGAGGGAGAAGATTGCCCTTTTTCAGCAGAGAGAGCAAATAGTCACACGGTTACGGCTGATTACCAGCCTGTGGACACATGTCAGAGCAAGGACAACAGCACCGGACTCCTTAAGGTTTCTTCTATAGACTGTAAATGGGGCTGTATCCCCCCTCAACAGGTTGCTAGCATTACGTCCAGCCCCTATGCATTGCTAGCATTACGTCCAGCCCCTATGCATTGCTAGCATTATAGCAACACCACGAGGCCCAGGTGGGCTAAACACTGCCAACAGAGCCTGTCTTGAAGACCTCACCAGCTGAGCAAGCCACGGGCAAAATGGATGTGGTGTGACTGGCGCACGATCGTACGGCACGCCAGCTAGCCCAAGGCTTTCTCCTGACCTCTGGAACAGTGCTGAGTCTTGTGCGTTAAGCTTCAGAGCATTTTCAGCCTCCAAGGGAATATGCTGGGCTCGATGTTTCCTTCAGACTGAGCAGGCGCCTTTGCACTCACCAGCTCCTTCTGTACCACTTCTGACGGAGGTATGTTAGAAGAGTCAAGGTGCAACATGCCTCCCTAGGAGAAGAAAATGCGATTATTCCGCATGACGAATCTCCATGTGAGACATGATTTCTGCTTCACAAGGAAACGGTTCCTTATTTCTCGTGCAGTTTTATGTTGAACCTGCAAACATTTACTCAGGGAGGAGGAAGGGATTTTTAAAATTGTTGTGGAAGGAGATGGAAGTACTGCTGCCGTTGTGAGAGCGTGGTGGTACCTCCATGCTAGGTAGCTGCTGGCTGCCTGAAGAAAGAGCAAGTTTCTCAAAGAAGGTAAAGGGATTTCATGCCCCAGCTCCTACTGACTTTTCCTTCCTCGTTTATTTCAGTGGGATTTCAGCACAACTGCCTTGATGACCTGGGCCCTGGTTGCATCGGCTTCTTTGGGAATCGTACAGCGCCATGCTCATTTTAAAGGCTGGTGCATAAGGGGATTGTGTAAGCAAATGGCAGGGTGGAAAACAGGACCTGATGTCCCAAATCTTCCCTCTGCTAGAAGGGTTACAGCTCCTTCCTAAATAAGGGTGCTCTCCTAATGCTAAGCAAGAGTCTCCTCCAAAGCAAAGCTGTTCCTGCTCTCCCATGGCAGCATCTCATTGCCCACGAGTTCTTACAGTACCTGGATGCAAATATAGTTAGATAATGTTCACCATGTCATGACTCATTACCAAATCAGAGCATGCAGCCATATCAATGCTTAATGATTTTCTGAAATTTTAATTCATTTTACTCTGTAGCCATTTTCATTAATTAGCTGGATTAATTTTATACAGATTAAAAATTTAATGTATCTTCAAAGCAGATAAGTGGCATTTTAAAATCTATATTCTATCCCAAGCCTATAAATACATCTGCCTCATAGGAATCAGCTGTTTATGGTTGATCTTACAGCAGAGAGGATGACTCAAAGAGGCTTATGCACTGCATTGTTTTTATAAAAGCTGAAAAAATCCCCCAAATTCCCTGTGAATTAGAAGGATCAATGACTATAGATAGATCCTGTACTTTTCCCCCACCAGATGAAACATGGCACTGGTTTCGGATAGTCTGGATCCAATGCAGTCACCCTAGCAGCAGGTAGTCACATTTTGTTGCACTTTTATAGAATACCAGCCAGAATTTAATTTCCTTGAGTAAAAATCAACAAAGCAGAAATACCACAAAGGCTGCTGATTGCTCAAAACGCCATGCAGCCACCAGTTTCCTTTCACACTGCCCCGCTGCATTATGGAACACCTAGGAGTGGTTGAATTCAATTATGCACCCCAAAGTAATATTAAAAGACCATGAGCAAGGCTGCAGAGCCAGCCATGCAAAAAGCTAGGGAATCTAGTAGAACAAAGGCACTTTCTGAAGCTGTTAGTTGTAGGATAAATAAGGCTAAATCCAGGGATAAGGAACAGAGAGTAGAGGTCCTAGTTGGGTCTTGCAGGAGCGTGGAGGTCACAAGTGGCATCCCAGCATCCATCCTGGTACTTGTGCAGCTCAACGTCGTTATAAATGACCTGGAAAAAGGGCTGAGCAGTTAGCCGAGGCGGTCTGCTGATGGCACAAAATTATTTATGGCAGTAGGATAGAGACGGGTTGTAAAGAACTATAGAAAGACCTTACAGGCAAGTCCTTCTTGTGAATGACTGACTGGGCAATAAAGTGCAGGTGAAACTCAGTGTAGATAAATGCAAAGGGCTACCAGGGTGAGGGGAAGGGGGCAACCCTACTGGGAAGCATGAGCTGATGGGTGTTGGATACCAGGTGTTGGGGCTGCAGCACGGAGAGAGAAACTCGGTGCTCAGCAGCAGCTCACAGTGGTGGCTCTGCTCCAGGCTGAGCAACACTGCCGAGAGGAGCACCTTCATCCTCTCCGAGGGATGAGCCTTCCTTCCTTTTCGGAGGAGCTGGTTTAAACCTTCTAGCAGACTGTGAGTAAATGGAGCTAATCTAGGAGCTTATGCCCATTTACTCAACGGTCCCTCTGTACCTTCCTGACAGTGATGGTCTAAAGCTCCGTGACGCTTCCCAGAACGTGTAATGGCTGCTTGCTGCAAGTCAAAGTCAAGTTACAGTTGTGTTTGCAACCACAGTAATAAGATTCCTATTGCAAAACTCTAGTGGTTCTGAACAGCACATTTGCCCACTTGTAAGATGGGAGGTTTTCATTATGACTTTGTTTCCTAAACATTTGAAAGCCTTTGAAAAGCAGAGGGCTTGCTCAGCTGTGTCTGTAAACATTCAAATGATGCTTGACTTGTTTTCTACCCTGTATTTATCCTCTGAGTATGCATGTTGCTGTTTAGCAAGTGCAGCAGTCCTGTGAGACCAACGATGGAAGAAGCCTCCTACCTGCAGCGTAGCCTGGGGAGCTAAACCTCCTGGCTCCCATGCCTGAATTTGTGATGAACCAAAGAGCCAGACTTTTAAATTCCTTGTTTAAACTCCATTCCACCCAAAAAACAAGCACAGCAACCGCTGGAGCACCAGGAAGGGCACTGCCGAGTAGCTCCTTCAGCTGCACAAACTGGTGGAGAGCTGGACAAGTCTCCTTGTCCTGCAACTGCACCTCTCAGCCCATGGACCTGCAGCAGGGTTTGGGCTGCAACGGGGCAGCTGCCGCGGGGAGCAGCTGCGAGGAGTAGCTGTTTCACCGCTCCCGATCATGGCTGCCCATGGCATTTCACCTTCTGACTACTACTAAGTAAGTTCAACTCTTCCACTTCATTTGGGAAAAAAATGCAATAAACACACACTACAATCTGCATGAAATTTTTCAACAGCTCGAGCTAAATTCAGTCTCTATGTGCTTGGAATTTATTTAAAATAATTGCTATTTATGCTTTTTTTTTTTTTTGGCTTTTTACCAATCTCATCAGCATAATTTGACTGTGCTGAAACAAATCTACAAGACTCCAGAACTGCTCTTGCAGATCGTGCAGATTAAACATGAACTAATTAGTAGATTTCTGGATCTATAAGCCCACAGCTTTGGAAAAAGCTGACAATGCCCATCAGTGTTCCCACAAGAAGAGAGAGACAAAACCCAGACGCACCAGAAAAATGACTACAGATGGAGATACGTGTGAGAAGTCTTTGCAAAAGAAAAAAAACAAAACACAAAGACATTGTGATATTAAGCAACAGCAATTAATTTACTTTTTTTCTTCGAAACATTTCAAGAATAAAGACTTTTTTCTGACTTTAGTTTGCTCTTTTGTGGAAATTAAACATGGTTCTGTAAGAATTAGTGGCCATAAACCACTGCAGGGTGAAAATGAAAATGTAGCAGAAGCTATGAAGATGAATATTGAATTCATCCACGAGTTAGTTCGAGCACATCCAAAAGCCATGACGTCAGTAAAAAGGAAAAACTCTGACTATTGCCCTGGGAATGAAACCAAAAAATCACTTTGCCAATATGTGAAGGCCTCTTCATTCTGAAAGTCTTCTAAAAGTTTCCTCGGGAGACAACAATAACTTGATCAGAAATGTTCCAGCAGATGATGAAGAACAATAACAGCTGCTCTGAGGCTCACGGCAAACAATGGAAAGTCCCCAGTTGATTTGCTCAGTCTTGAACGGGGTCCAAAATTCACAGAATTTCGCAGAAGAGGTAAAAGCAGCTGTCTGCCTGCGATAGCGGCCTTCACGCAAGGAAGGAGCTGGAATGGCCCCGTAATTCAAATCCCATCCAACAACTGCCACTGACAGGCAAGAGCCTAAAAAAATGCACTGGAAAATTGGGTTCAGCGCTGGTCCCGAAGAAGGATGCTGCCTTCCCAGGCCCTGGGTTTGATGGGACAATGTGGACAAACTTAGGAAGGTCTCTCTAGAATTAGACTCGTCGTGCATAAGGTGACATTGTTAAATGCCAGGTGCATTAAAGAGGGGTTTTTATGGTCCTGTTTGGTTAGTCACACGCAATCAGAATGCTCTCCTGATCCCACCGGTACGGGTCTTATGGGAGGTTTCTTGGTTGAATTTGCTGGCGCTGAGCTTATCAAGCTGCCAGTCGGGGCTGATCGGGCCGGACAGACTCTGCCCTTTGATCTGATCTGATTAACGTCCCAGACTGTTTCACCTTCAGCGGGATACCCGTACACAGGGCTGCTCTAACGATTTCCCCTTATCATCGCCACCTGAGGCCTGCCTTGCCGCCCAAGAGCAGGAGGCTGCCATGTCTCTGCCCGGAGCCCCCATTCTCCCAACCAGTGCAATTAGACTTAATGAGGAAATTTAAACCAATGACATCAGAAATTTGGCTCATATCTTTGAAATACAGATAAAAGAGGCAAGACGGGTTCAAAAACATCTGAAGAATGTCCCGGTGCTGGAGCCTGAGTTTCCCAGTGTGGTGCCGGCGCTGCCCCAGCTGCCGGGGATTTACTGTCGTGTAACCGCAGCCGGAGCCGGCCACCGGCACCCAGGGAGCGCTGAGTGGAGCATATGATGAATAGATTACATGCAGAAAGCACAGGCTGTGGGTGTTGGCGCAGCCTTGCAAGGAATTTCGGTTCGGTTTAACTACTGATAGTGAACCGTGCTGGCACGGGGATGGCAGCATAAGCAGTGGGGTTTGCCAGCAGAAGGACAAATTCCCCTTTCACCTCTTCAGCACCTGGAGCAAACCCGCGCAGCGAAGCTCCGTGCCTTCCCCATGGTTCAGACCGGTGTGGATTTGCACTGCGGGACAGTAGCTGGGGAAAGTAAGCAGGAACAAACTGAATCCTAATAACATCTGCTTCACTGTCATATCTCTTCCCCCACCACCACCCCCCAAGAAAAAAAGCATTTGGGAAGTCCCGGAGACTCTTTCCCCATGATGCAGCTTAAAGTCGGTTTCAATAAAAGACCACACTTCTCTGCAATTGGAGCTTTAACAGCAGATTTATTTCTTTAACAGGAAAATCAAGCTGAAGATAAAATAAAAATTAACCCTATTCCTGAGCCTTTCACTAGATACATGTTTATATTGTCATTTCTCACAAAACTACAGTCTTTTATTTGAAGGGAGCTTGTGTTGCATCATACCCTTTTGGCCAGGTACAATAAATACTCCTAAAAATAATCCTAATAAACCTTGTGCAAACATGCACATTATAAGCACGCTCCCTTCCCAAATTCCTGTCCCTGCCCCATGGAACTGAAATCAGGCTTTTTCCATGACATGGTTAAAGCCTGTGTGCACGCTGAGCAGAGGCTCTGGATCCTAGTCCTTGTAGTTAAAATCCCTCTGGAATTTGTGTCAATTTATCCAAAGAGCCACTTGGAAATACAGCACAGGGCTTAAACCCCCCCTCCCCGTGCTATTTTCGAGTGCAAGCTCTACCAACTCTGAAGCATTTATTCAAATCGCACCCACAACATCTCATTTTGGTCTCCTTTTAATGTGTCGGTTTAAATCTTTCCCGCTTTCTCAGGCAGCTCTGGGGCAGCATGGTGGCGTTCGGGCTGATGCCCGAGACCAGGAATGGTGCAAGGTGCTCTCATGGCAGCAGCGACACCGGGGGGGATGACACACACAACGTTCCCATCTCACGGCTTTGCACATCTTGGTAGGCACGGGGTAGGTCAGTTTATGCCCCGAAAGGCATGTTGGCACTTTGGCATGTGTGAAGGCAACGCAGTCAGCAGCCTTTGCTTTCTCTCCTTAATCACCTTTGTCACTTTTCCTGCCCACGTCATGTGCTGCAAATTCAGACGTTAGTTACAGGTGGGGTTTTTTTTGCACTAAAGGTTTTATTTGAAGGAAACGAAGCAGTTGTACCCTCACCACAAATAGTCGCACTCCGTCATCAATACGCGCTTGCAAAGCAAAGGCTGGGCAGCAACAGAAAATCTGCCCCTGCCTCCCCGAGGTGGATGTGCCCCAGAAGCAATGCTGCCGTGAGCTGCAAGAGCAGGAGCAGCACACACCGCTGTGCCCAAATGTCCCTGTCACCTCTTGGGATGCTGCAGGGGACTGATGCTATCCCGCTGGAGGAACCACGTTCTCACCCTGCCTGTCTCCCCATGAGCAAGCGAGGAGGGAGGAGCCAACTTCAGAAACCCAAGCCACAGAACTGGGAAGGCTTTTTCCATGTCCCTTGCTGAAATTGGTCTTTCCACTTCTCTGCCTGTCTTCATCTTCCCAGTCAGACCTGTTGCTGAGCAAATGCTAAACCCCAGGAACGCCAGTGCCGATGTGGGGAGGGCACCGGCAGGGGGGCTGCTCCCCCTCTGACGAATTTTCTCTGGAGATTTCCAAGACCCGCCTGGATGCAGTCCTGAGTAATGTGCTCTAGGCATTCCTGCGTCAGCAGGGGAGTTGGACTAGATGATCTCTTGAGGTCCCTTCCAACTCTGAAAATTCCGTGAATCAATCCCTCTGGCTGCCGGGGCAGTTTCTTGCAAATTGAAAACGAAGAAATCAAGGAAAATGGGATTACCTGTATAGGAGAGCTCCGGCTGATGGAGCAAGGCCAGTGTCCCTGCTTGCTGCTGCCAAACCGGTCTCTGTGTTTGACCTTGGACGGGTCACTCAGGTCCAGGATGGCACTATCACGGGCAAGGGCTCTGCAGTCCGTCCCCACGGGGCCAGATCCTGCTGCTGGCTGTGCCCCCAGCATTCTGCTATCCCTTTATTTTTCATATTAAGCCTTCTAACATGCTTGTTTATAATATTAGTTTCTAGCCTACAAAGGCCATATGGACATGATGATAGATTATAGGCAGAAAGCAAAGCGAAGGGTGCTTTATAAAGTCAGCATGTTAGTGGTTTATTCAGTAAATTAATGTCTTTTAGAATGCTTATGTACATTGAAACAAAGATCTGTCATAAATTACGTAGTTCAGGCCTAGGATTTATATCCACGCTTTCTGAGAGCCGGGGAACGATCCGAAACAATTCAGCCCTATTTCTGCACAAAAAAAGCACTCTACACTCTTCCTCCAATACGAAAGCAAAGTGTCTGGAGGTCTCTGGAGCAGAGCTGCAATAGCCAGGCTCAGCTGTAGCACACACCAGCGGGAAGCCAGATGAGCTTGTGGCAGCGCAGATTGAAGAGGGAGCGGTGCGAAGCAGCCTAGTGCATCCCTGCTCCCTCCCCTGCATCCTGCCGGCCTGGGCTGCACAGGGGAAATGCTTCAATTTAGTAAAGAAAGGGTTCTGTCATTTTTCTCCAGACCTTCACAAGATATAGCCTGTTCTCACTGTAAATATCAAGAACCTCAAAGACTCTTCGTTGCTGCACACAGAGCTAAATAAAAATGCCTCTTCCTTAGAGCTGGCAGTTTAAGAAGTCTTAGTGAGCTACTGTCATTCATAAAAATGCTTTGGTGTTAAAAGCTTGCAATTTCATATTGAAATAACAGCTTTTAATGCGTCTTTTGCATCTCTCCAAATTTGGAGCCTTTTTTCATCCCACTTTTCTCCAAAGTCCAAGTTAGGGAGCATACACAGTATGGCCTTGCAGCTACTTCTCCCCGAGGGAAGTTCAACAACCCACCAAATGGCAACTAGGAGGAAATACCAGCAGGCAAAGTTAATTTTAATGAGAAGAACGGAAAACTTGCAGAGACAAAAGTCAAGCCAGCTTGTACTACCAGTGGAAAGTCCCGTGGGACCCCTGGAAATCGTACCCCAAGGACTCGACTCACACAGCAACTTTGCTGGGCCTTCTCTCTAGCTTCTTCTTTTAAGGTCCAGCCCAGCATCAGGTAACACGGACAACTTGCTACACCTGCATGATGTCTCTCTGAATTCTGCCTGCCTGCCTGCCGAAAGTTGAAGAATTGGCATGCTCTGTTAATTTTTTTCCAAGCAAGAACTATTCTTTTAATTCCGGGTTTTCATGTGATATAATGTCACTCCCGTGCTCTCAGGCACCCTGCTGTGTGCTTTTGCAGAGCAACACAAGTATCCTAGCAGTGATAAGATCTTTATAAACCCGTTGTCCTTGTTAAACAAAGAGGACTTTGATTCTACAGCAACATTGCGTTTGGTGAAAACTTTATTTGCAGGCAGTCCTTTCCCTTCAGCCTACTAACTACACCATTGACCTTCAAAGGCTTTTAAACTCACGTCTAGTAAAGAAATTGCAAGGTGAGCACCTGACTTTCAACCTGTTTGTCAGACCTGCCATTGCTGGCCCCACCTCAGCGCGTAACCTTCAGCGGTGGACTCCGAGCTTGCAGTCAGCGCTTTTACCACCCGAGCTCTTTGAAATGCCTTTCAACCCCACTGCAAATGGTGATACCGGTGATAGAGAGAGATTAAAGGCCGATGGGGGTTGTCATAGGAACTACGGTATCTCTCCACTTCTCTGCCAATATTTTCCAGGAGCCTATTTCCTCTTGTATCAGGATATACATATATATAAAAAAAATTGATCTGCCTTATGCAAATACTTCTTATCAGCAGATAAATGCACCTGCACCACCAGGCATATGCGATTAAGAAGTCTGGGCTTGAGGTGACACAGTGGTAGCACATGGTATCGTGCAGAACAGCAGGTGGACTCTTTCCGTCTAAAAAGTTATTTGTACTAACTATAAGGCATGAACCATTAAGCACAAATGACCCATTTAGCAAAATGCTTTACAGAGCACCATTGAGTGGATCCTCCAATCTAGCCTACATGTGCCAGTTCAGGATCGGGGCAGGGGGAAAATGTTGGCTTTAAGCCCTTAAACTCTTGAGATGAGCAAAATAATATTAATGCATATAATACAAAACTGCATGTCTATGATCCCAGGTGCTATTGTGGCACCCAGGGGTTCACCAGCAATGCTGCCTTTCTTCTAAGGACAGTATTTGGGGAGCAGTTTCCAAGGGTGCCATATATTAAGTGTTTTTCTCAATAAAACCATGCCCAGGATTTAGGGATCGGATCTAAACCCACGTATGTCATTGGAAACCCTCCCGTTGACTCCAGCAGCCTTTGAATCAGCCCCTCGTTTCTGCGGGTGCTGCGGGAACAGGGATACACAGTGCTCTGCAGCAGTGTTTTTAAAAACATATTTGGGATCATCCCTCCCTGTGGCAACCTTTAGTTTAGCAGCTTAATCATCAGACAGGAACAAGAGAAGTTGAAAGATCTTCCACCTTCCTGCAATGAGTTAATTTTCTCCCCTGCTATATTAGCCGTCATGCACCTCTATATATTGTCATTTATTTCTTACCCTCCTACAGATCAGAGAGCTGCTTAATCACTGCTTGTCAACTCCTGCCTTGCCATATTTCAGCCTGCTCATTTAAAATGTTGTTATTTGCTCCCTGGGCAGCCAGTAGTAAACCAGAGAAGCAATCAATAAACGTCCTTAACTGGAGCTCAGACTGCAAGCGGAAGCATTGTCTAAAACAACAGAGGGAGGATAAATCCTTGTTTCCTTCCCCCCGGCACTGCTGATTGCACGTATGCACTGATTCACTTGTCAGCTTGCCATTAGCAGACGCCGTCTCCCTCCCAAAGCACAGGGGTTGTGAAAGAAAAGAGGGGAGAGCCACGCACGGCAGCAGCGGGTACCCCCTTGGGCAAGCTGAATCCCTTCTCCAGGTTGGGCTCATACCTCCCGGACATCCCTCCATGGGGAGAGTTTGGGTGCCTGCGGCTGGTCCCCACCCTGGGCACCTGGGAGAGTCTGGTGCTGGCTGGCACATCATGGCCCCGCAGCATCCCGCAGGTGGGCTACTGCCCCAGGGAGAGCCCAGGCTATGGCAGCGGCAAGCCAGCATCCCTGCTAAGGGCTGAGCTTCGTGTTTGTCCTGCTCAGCGCTGAGCACACGCTGGTGCATCTCCCCACCAGACCCCCAGAAGCTGTGGCGCAGAGCAACGGGGTCTTCCCAGCCAAAGCGGGTCTGGCAGAGCTGGGCAGGGAACATCCTTTGGCAACGCAGCGGGCAACAGGCACAGGTGTCTAAGCAAGGACAAGTGGGCATTTTCAAGGACAGGACACTAGCTGCTTTTGCCGCTCCACAAGCCAAGACATCAGAGTGAACCAAATCCAGGGTGGCCGCCGCCACCTCTGGCAGTCCCACAGACATATGCCGGTCAGAGCTGCTGCCCCTTGAGAGGCAGGGAGGAGCTGATCCTTTCTATCACGACAGCCCGTGCCAGGTGTCCCATCTCTCCCCACGTGTCACCTGCTGCGTAGCTCATCAGCAAGAGCTGGGGCTTTTCTCCTGGCCTTGAGCAGCAGTACCCCCACACCCCAAAGCCTCCAGATCCATAACTCTTGTCAGAGCTGCAAACGCTGCTGAGATGCAAGTGACATCCCTCTCCTCCTCCTCCTTTCCCAGCCCTCCTCTATTGGGATTCTTTGGAAGCAAACAAATGTCATCACACTCCCACCAGCCATCCTTTTGGAAACTAGAGAGATTATTCTTCTAACCAGCATTTAACACTTGGACAATACTATAGGATTACAACAAAACAGAAGCAAAAATCCATCCCAATTGTTGCCTGCTGCCGTTAAACTCAAAGGCGTTGTCCAGACTGGGATGTTGTAACTTGCCAATTAAATTGAGGTACCAAATGCGTTTTTAAACGGCAACCTAAATACAGGTTGTTAATTCCACTGGTGGCACAACCAGTAACTGACATGGAAAAGGGTTGATGGGTGGACAAATGGTGGAACCCAGTTTATTTTGGTCTGCCAGTGATGGAGCTTGTGTAGGTGACTGTCTCTGGGTGCTCTCGCTTATCTCTGAAGCTCACACCACTCAGCACGTGGGTCACCGTGCTCCCATCTGGTCTGAGCTCCTGAGCTGATGTTTCCATGCCATTTAATGCCACCGTGATGCACGTCATAAGGCACAAACCAGGCCTTAGTTGAGCACTGGGGACATAAGCCAGAAACAGGAGCTACCCCTTCCGAGGCCGGTGAGCTGCCAGCTCCCTGGGGTCGGGGATGCGTGCTCAGAGATGTAAGCATCCCAGCAGCACCCACATCCCCATGCCCTGCGACCAGGCACTGCTGCATATCCTTGGCATATTAAGCAAAACTGGAACAGAAAGGTGCTGCCCAGGCTCAGCAAAGGGGTAGGAAACACTGTGCCAATAGAAAGTGTTTGTAGGCTTGAGCCCTGTATTTAAGTGGCTCCAAATGCTTAATACCAATGTCTTGGTAGAGACAGTAAAAAGGCATCAGCCATGTGGAATGGGCTTGCGTGACAGCTGTTTTACCCCAGAGGCATTTCAATATTCACTACATTAATTGCATCCCAGTTTGTACATTTTAGCCCAGCAAAACCAAAACCAGTATCTGTCTTACGCACATGCATTTTCAGTCCACTTAAGCATACAAAGCCATGAGAGGTGTTTTTCTTCCCTGCCATCTCTTCCTGGCATCCTGTGCATGTCTACAAGTGTTTCTATTTGTTCCCCTTATCATAACATTTTCTTGATACAGTAGAATACTGGAGATACCCATTAGATTCAATGCTAGTTGGTAGGACGGATCTTCTCCAGTTTTAGCCTTATCTTTCTCTGTAATAAGTGTTCAAAACTTATTAAGTGTTCCTGAGATGACCTATAGAGAAAAACTAGGCAAATGACAATCGTGGAATGATCTTTTCCTTATAGACACACCTTTTAGGAAAAATTGAAATTAGAACACATCTGATATTAAACAAGCAGGATACTTCCCTGTGGGTAAATCAGGCACTCCAAAGTAGGAGCTGGAAGAGTTCCAGAATTTGGGAACTGGAAAACACAGCTGATTTTCACTCCTGATCATAATGGACATGGTTTAGTGGTGGACTTGGCAGTGTGAGGTTTATGGTTGGACTCGATGATCTTAAAGGTCTTTTCCAACCTAAATGACTCTATGATTCTATGACTCCACTTCATTGCAATAGCCTGAATTGGCTTGGCGGGCTCTGCTTGTTTCCGTAGCCTAGTTTGTTGTAGGTTGAGCTCTGTAGATGCAGGTGTCACTTAGTTATTATTATTTTATTTTTAATTCATTACTTGTACACTGATCATCACTGTTGGCCCAAACCTAGTACGACAATACTCCTACAAACCACAGAAACAGTTAGATGAGAAGTCCCTTCCAAAGGGACTTGACTCTGTCAAGTCAGCAGAGGGATTCCCATGGGTGCCAAAGCAGATCCGAAGTAGATATGTGAAACAACAGCTGCAAGTAATGGAAGGAGGGAATATTGTAGGAAAAGAGTAAAGGAAACAGAAGGTTACCCAGATTGCTCAAAATATCCTTTCATTCCTGACAGATATTAGTCTTGTCTCCAACCACAACATGTCTTCTACTAAAGCAGCTCTACGAAACAGCTTTCTCTGTCCTCCTTCTCCAAATGTGATCCTACATCTTCTGCCTTGACACGGGAAGCTGGGAGCAGGCACTCATGCTGTCGCATTTGCAGCTGCCAAGGTGGAGAGAAAAAATTCAGGCAATCCTGGCTAATCTACTCATGTCTCAACGTCATCAGCTGTCAGCAGTGAGATACTTGCTGTCCAGATTGTCCTGTCCCATACACACCCTGAAACCAGAGCGCTGCACACACAGATGGACCCGGCCCACACTTTTAAAGGATTTTCCTTTCTGCCTCCATCTTCTCTTGCAACAAACCACCTCCCCGGATGGCTCACACTACAGAAATACTCCACTGCAGCAGCTCTTAGATACAACTGAAGTTTGAGAGATGCTACTGTGGTGCTGGCTGGAAGAAAATAAGTCTTGTCAACTCTGTTCTCTGATGACAATGTGTCACACGAATCATTGCCATCCCAGCCAGAGCACGCTATTAGTGTCAAGGAGAATAATGAAGAAGATAAGGAGCGCAGAAAAGCACGTGCAGCCCACTTTAATTACTCCCATCACTAACAAGTCAATGAATCAAAGCATGAAAGTGAATGTGTGCAAAAAGGTGTAAAGCTGAAGAAAGTACGCCTCATTTCCTGATGGAGAGGGAGAAGGCAGATCAGCAGATCGAAGCTTCAAAAGCAGTAACAAAAGTTGAGCTTGAAGCTGTGCTGGCCACACTGCACCCTTGGGTGATTTTGGATAAAGTCAGTCTCCCTTCTGCAAAATAGGGATGGTGCCTCCTTTCCTGCACGGTTGCCCATCTGGATTTGGTATTTTTCAAAGTTCTCCTGATAGGTGACCATGCTCTGTCCAGGGCAGAGGAGCTCCCGCCTCTAGGCAGGAATACCCAAAACCTAAATAACAAACCGCACAAACTGTGCTCCTCTGCATTAAATGTAGAGGCAATGAGGCAAGAGCTTCTGTAGTGGACTGAAGATGACTAGATGTACTCTCTGGGATCAGGACAACCCTGTGAGGAGGTTGAAAGTGTCCTATTTAGTGCCCTTTCTCCAAAATGGTCATCATTACTGTTCAAGAACACTCCTCTTTCTAGTCCTCCCTCTTTTCTCCACTTCAAAGGGCCTGTGACATTACGGCAAACTGGCTGAGAACAAGAGCATCCAGGCAGTTTTTAACCAAGCCATGTAATTAGGGTCTTTCCCTTCTCACTCTGCCAGCCAGGGATACTCACCGTCATGCTCTGTTAATGCCCTCTGCTCTGGAGAAAAAGTATCAGCTCAGACCTTGATTCAGGCCCTCCGTGCCTGGGAAGGAAGGACTGTTTCACAACCTGATTCAGAGCCTCCTGATGCTCAGGAGAAGGGCTCATTCCAGTCCTGATTCACGCTGTTGTGATCTGATTCAAACCCTCCTGGCCCAGCAGGGAAGTGGGACCATGACTCAGATGTCCGGGTTCAGAGCAGGGTGACTCAGGACCCCCACAGACCACAGCTGGGATGGCTTCTCCAAAAACACCTCTGCTCCTCTGCTACCTACAGGGGGACACGCTACTGCCTGGGGTGAGCTGTTCCAAGATGCACTTTGGACCAGATTAATACAAAGAAGCTGTATGTTCAGAGAAGAGTAAGGCACCAGGATATTCAGGCTGAAGTTGCCCCATGGGTAAATAGATGCTAATCCACCTCTGGTGATCACTGCACTTTCAGCCTGTTGCAAGAACCTGCCCAGCATGGCCCCTCCTTCTGACACAGTGCCAGGTCTTGTTCTGCAGACACTGCTGGATTGATGCCCTTTGCGTCCTGCCTTGAAGAATTCGATGAGATTTTTCAGCATCAGCAGCTCAGGGCTGCTGGGTTTTGTACCTCGTGCTTACACTTACGGGACCTGACAGTGGCTTTTTAATTCTTAATCCTTCTGAGAAGCAGACTGTGTGCTCCTTCCAACTTGGATCAGTCTGGACCTCATTAGCTCTTCTCACCTGGCTGTGCCTAGAAGACGTGTCAGACCTACAGACCCAGGCAAAACTGCAGTCCTTGTTACTGCAATCAAGGCCCATGAATTTTACATTAAATTGGAACTGAACTCCTTGGTAAAGCCACTGTGGCTTCCTCAGCATTTCTGATTTCCCTTGGTATATTTTCCTTTTTTGCCTTCCAGATTTCCATTTATGTTCAGAATGGAGGTTAGGGCAGCCCACAGGATGCAAACTGCTGATGCAGTCCATCTAGGGGCCCTTACTCTCAGTAGTGGTGGGTGTTGACTAGCCCCACATCTTCAGGGACAGGTATTTGGGTGTGCATACATGGGGGAGGCTGGAAGCTTTAGACCTTCACTGACATCCATTGATGAGCAGTGAGTAGAGCAGTCAAAAGCTGCTAGAGAATCCAGAACAGGATCAATAATGTTATCTTGTGAACAGGACAGTCCTCAGCTGGTGCTCTTGGTAGGCACCGTCCTTGGATGAGGTCTGAACAGGTCAGCTTTCAGGTGGGCTCAAGACATCAAACACATCCCATTGGATCCCAGTGTCCTCCAGGAACAGAGACATATTGCCCATTGGTATGTGCTTAGATGGGGTTGGATCACCCTTCCCTTGGTATCTCAGATCTGCAAACCGTGCTTAATTTCCCCAATTTCTTGGTGAAGGATTAATTAATATCGAGGAGAGGAGAGGAGAGGAGAGGAGAGGAGAGGAGAGGAGAGGAGAGGAGAGGAGAGAGAACAGCCTTCCCCTGCAGAAAGATTTGTAACTCATATCTACTTTGTGGAAAAAATTAGCTGGGAGGCAGGGTGGGCTGTGAACTTTGGCAGCTGATTTGGGACTATTGGGACCAGCCTGGTACCAACAAGCACCATGGCTGTAGTTTGGGCTTGTGGAAGCTGTTAGCTAGACAGGTTCTCTAAAAGGACCAATATTGATCAAAATCAAACACACATAAAAATGTCACTAAACACAGGGGCGTTTGAACCCTCCCCACAGGCCTGGGAGTCAGGAACCAAAGGAGGCGAGCAGGATGTCTCCAGCGTCAGCTGCCTCTGGCGGTTGGCAGAGGGCAAGAGTGAGGGACTCAGCTCTCTGTCTTGAAGCCTTCACACCACTGAGGCTCCAGCCTCCCGCAAGGAGAATTGTGGCTTCTGAAGCCCAGTTCACAGCTGACCCCAAGATGTGGTGAGACCAGTCAGCACTTTTAATGTGGAATTTTATACAAAGAAATGCAGAGTTTTCTTTTGCTCTTTAAATTTGCATCTGGAGAGTAGTTTCTAGTTCAGAAAAGGAAAAAATGCCTGGCACGCCTGAGCGCTGCCTGAGCACTCATCATGGAAAGAGGCAGAGCTTTTCCTGGGCACCGCAGCCCTGCGATTGTTTGCATTACTATAAAAAGGGATCATAACTTATCTTAACCCTGAGATCCCTGGCGTTTTCTGCAGTGCACGTCAGACCAGTGGCAGGGAGCGGAGGCTGAGGGCTCGGCGTGGTGATGGCTGGCCGAGCAGGAACAAGGCGCTCGCTGTTACACAATGTGGACGGCAGCGTCCCCAGCTCCAGAAAAGTACAATCCCAGCTCTACGGGCAACAGAAAACAGGCAGGGCTATTTGTGGAGGGGAAGCAGGATTTGGGGTGGGCTTTCCAAAGGGACGGGCATGGACTGAAGCACAACTCACATTGAAAAGCCCGGCACCAACTTTGCTTCTTAAAAATCCACCTTTATTAACATTTGAGAAACCCTTCATTGTTATTGGTTTTGTCTTGGCCCTGTTATGCTAAGCATGGCAGGGTCAGAGAGGAGGGACACAGATGTGTTGAGGAGTTAAAAGTGTTTTCACACCGTATCTCAGGGAAACTGTATTTCCCTCATGTTGCTTAGACTGTGGGATTTCCAAACCCACCAGAGTCTTGGAGACTTAGCACCAGCCTCCCGACAGTTAATGGAAAACAAACTCTAGCATGGTTAAGTAATTCTTTTTTACATGATGCAGCTGCAATGTGTCCTTCATTGTCATTTAAACCAAAGAAGCTGGAAGTAAATTGTTTTAGTCAAATCAGGGCACAGCTAATTGACCAACAATCCCACTGCTGTGTCTGCCCCGAATGTATTTTTTTTTGCACAGACTGATGCAGGCTGAGATATTTGCATTTACTCACTTGCTCTCACATGATCAACATTGTTTCACTCCCCCAATTTTCATCATGAGAGGTGTATTAGCAGAAAAGGAATCTATGCAGTTCTATTACCATTTTCCTCGATGAGGAGCAGCGTGCACGCTGCGACGCGTCGCCAGCACGGCCGGAGTACAGACTCCCATACCTCCTGGCTGCAGCGACAGCAGAGGTCACAGCCTGGCTTTGCAATAGTAGCTCTCATCCAGTCACATTCAGCACCCTTGGGCGACCTTGCTAACATTTCAAGCAACGCACGCCATTTATCTGAGCAACATGTAAGCCAAATGTAAGCCTGCGCGTGGTAGGCTGAGCCTCACACCACTTGAGTGAGAGCTATGTATTTCTACATTTCCCTTTTCCTACTAAAATATTTCCTGGCCCCTTTTTCAATAAGGGTAAAACTGGTAGATTGGGTAGAACCGAGAAAAGTACAGTCAATCTGAACACAATCAAACAAATGACTGGTCATGCAGTTTATGCTGAATTAATAACCTGGGTCTCAGTTGATTTACATGAGCATAGCTCCACTGGTTTCACTGCCCTCTGCCTGTTCATGTGAACTTTCTTTGTGGCCTATGCACTCAAGCTCATTTTGTTGAAAGGATGCAGCACGGCACCCCTCCATCACCACTGCACCGGCACCCTGCCCTGTTCCCAACCTCACCTTGAGCACAAGCCTGCTGATGCCAAGGGGCTTTGCACATTTCAGAGGCCTGCTGGCACTGAAGTCACTCCCAAGATCTTTCTTTTAAATTCAGAAATCAAAAGGAAGTAGAAATTTCAGAGAAATTACGGTTTTATATTCTCCACTGCCCACCTCTGGAAGGTGAAAGTACAAGAAAAATACTGTTTGTGAAATAAATAGCCATGTCACCATAGACTTCAACTGAAAGAGGTTCAGACTCTTGTTCCTGAATCAGAGAAATCCCAGCTTAGTTATTAAAGTTATGATCATCTTCCTTTACTTCCGATTTTTTTGGTCCTACATATGCACAAGTTTCCAGCTACCGCCCTTGCCTGACCCAATGACCCTTCTTAGACCCGGCTATTTGGTACCACGCTGTCAGGCATCTCCTTCCTTCACCAGCTGCATGGGAGCTGATTTACTTGCCCTTTAAAAAAATCATCTTCCTCTAGACATTTCTTCTTCTAATTACCCAAACCTTTGTTTCCTCTCCACTGTCTGATAAGTGCTATTTATATCTGCAGCTGCTGAAGTATCTTCTTCCCAATAGCAGGTGAAGAAGATTCCTATCGGAGCACGTGCTCTGTTTTCTAAAGTCATTTGATGCTACCTGTCTTTTGCCTTGTGGAAACTGCCTCTCTGTATTTTGGTGGCATGCGCAAAATGACAAGAATGGCCCTGGGAGGGGGAAAAAGCAATGAAAATTAAAGGAAAGCACTGGGACAATACAGCTAAGCTGACTGCAGAGCTGAAAATGGTGGTCCCACCTCCCCTCCCCTACAATGAAGCACTGGGGCTTCTCCAGCTTTGTGGAGGAACCAGCCAGCTATCCTCCTTTTCCTTGTGGGATTTGGTTTTGTCCATCTCCTTGATCCTCCTCGCTCTGCTGGCACAAGAGGAAAAGTGGAAGCAGCATGGGAAGATGATGGAAGAAACGCCCCTCCCAGCAACAGCTATCCCATACATCACTAGAAGTATGCTTGGGTTTGGAGATCTCTGTCCAGGGGCAGTTAATTTGAAGACATGTGGAATGGTCTTACCAGAGGTCAGTTGCTTCTGACCTTGTAGCCTGTGCTGCAAACAAACTTCAGGCCATGCTGCAAACCTCACATGGACCCATTCCACACAGCTACATCCAAGCAAACATTCCCAGGGTCAGCAACACCTGCTCTACGAAGCCCAGAGTCAGATTTTCAGCTTCTTCCCTGCAGTACCAAGAGAACCAAACCTTTGTTGCACCTAGGGATTTTCAGCTCTGCCATTTGTTTGTCCTACCACAGAACAGAATTCACACCTGAACTCAAATGGGCTTGGTTCTCTTTTGTGCCACTCAGGCTTCAAAGGAAATGTGGTTAAAATTGAAGCTTGTGTTAAAACTGACCCTCACATCAGCAATTTCATTGCAATTATTGAGAACCTTTTCCATTTAACCTGGCACAACAGAGCCTTCAGACTCAGCTGCGTGACCAGCGATTAAAATTAAAAAGTCCACCCTAGACAAATGAAGAACAATGCTATTGAACCAGCTGAGAAAGGATTGCAAGCCCAACCCTCTGCAGCTTAAGGGATGGTTTTTGGCACATGGAAATTGGCAGACCAAAGGGCAGAGGCTCTGGGAAGAGTGTTGAACCTCCCCACTGCAGCTATACACCAGGCAACACAACTGTTAGGGGCTCAGTGCCATGGGTACCTCAGCAAGATGCATCCAAGAGAGCCATTGCAGGATTCACCCTTCAAAATCCACGCTAATCGCGTGAGCATACTAAAGAGTGAGCCAATGTGCAGCAATCAGTCCTCAGTCTTTAAAAGTTTTGCAATTGCTCCTTGTGCCGAAGGAGGAATGAACCAACTGCAGCTCCGTCTGGAGAGAGGTCAGTAAGCTGCGCCCCAGCAAACTGCTGATCTGATAACAGTCTCTGCTGGCTTTATCAGGCTCATTCCAGGCACCAATGTGCTACAGCAATTAGTTTTAATTCAAGCGTCGGCACCTTGTGCTCAAGTTCAATGTACTGGCATCTCATGTGAGACCGACAAGATGTATCACCGCTGCGGGAGCTATCTTAGTAACACTCCACTGCCAAACATTTTAAAGGCCTGTTGATGCTAAAGAGATGCTCTGAGTTATTTGCACCGAAGGCAGCTTGGTGGACCCACTGTAACATACATGGGAGCAACCCCCAAAATAATCCTGAAAAGTACAGAACATGTAATAATGCGTCACGTGAAAGAGGGGCAAAAACTCCTTATAAAAACAGTTACAAAGTTAACCACGGAGGGCAAAGGGGAGGAAGTCAAACAGAGCCATGACAGGAAGAGAAGGATGTTCCTGTAAGAAATGAAGAAAAAGTCTTCAGCGTGAGATGAGCCATCAGGAGCAGACGGACCCCTGGAAGGGAGCTGAAACGGCACAGTGAGAGCATTCAATAGACCACGATATGACCACGTGTTTCTGGACTCTGAGGGCAAAAATGCCAGCTTTGTGCAAACACCTCTGTCAGGACACATTTACGGTGGTTTTACCCACCGTGCCAGGCCAGCACCCCAGTCCCTGTGCATCACTGACTGACACCAGTTAGGCAGCCGCTGTAAAACACTGTGCCCTGGGAATGCTGTACACAGGTGAGCCCTCACGTGTGCATTGGTGATGAAGAAATATCTAGTTATTGGAACCTAATAACTTCTGCTTACAAAAGTTGCTCTGATTTTGGACCTCTCTGCCTTGGAAAACCAAGCCTAGCACACGTGAAAATGTCCTGAGAAATCACCTGGTAAAAAAAAAACAGTCCCTGTCACAGCTCTTTGGTTGGCTCCTGGGCACAGGGGTGCCGAGATCCACCAGCTGCATCCCCCAGTAAGCACCACATGGGCCGGCAAGAGGGACACAACAGCAAAGGTCCCTCCACGCGATGGGCTGACAAGGGCAAGGGTGAGCAAATGCCCTTTGCATTCGCCAGGATCTGTCACCTCCCTCGGTGCAATGTCAGGGACATTATTCCCGAATACTTTGTAAACAGAGGTGTGTTCGCTGCAGCACATTCCCGACTGGGCTGGTCGGAGCTGCCCTGGCAGGGCAGAGGGAGTGGAGCACCCGCCTTTCGTGTGCTGCAAGACGTGTGCTGGTGGCACGGCGCCAGTGGCAGCCACACCGCGGGGTTAGAGGCTCTTTGCCATTCCTGGGAAAAGGTCCACGTTCCCCAGGTGGGGCTGCAAGGGGTACCTGTCTGCCCCTCCATCCCCCATCCACACCCATGTTTATCCTTGGGTGCAGGGGGGCTCCCCCTGCAAGGTGCTCTGAGCTCCTGTGGGCCAGCGCTGGCCCCCACCAACCGTGTGTACCCCCTTCCTCCTCAGGCATCCCTCCAATTTTCACCAAAACCAGCCTGACCTCATTTGTAGTAGCCTCCCCAAATTTGGCACACACACAGAGACCTCCAGCCGTGCCAAAGAGGGTCTGGCCGTGCCCAGCCGAGGAGGCTCACCTCCCTCTCTGCAACAGCCCAGCCCTGGGTACAAGAAATCCCATCTGCCCTGTCCCTTCCCAGGACAGATTTGCATATTAGGTCAAGCGAGTGTTTCCAGCCGCTTGATTTCCAGGGGATAATATTATTCATGAAGCTATTTGCAGCCCCCAAATCCTTGGTTGCTCTTTGTTTGCTTCGTTCTCACTCCCTCTTCCCTGCTTTTTACTCCCTCCTGGCTGTTTGTCTGTTAAAAAAAAAAAGTTTCCCTTGGCTGTACTTTCAGTAGGACGTTTCAAAGTCAGGCTGAGATGGGTATTAAATGAGGATAGATGCCAGGTTCCTTTTCGCTACATCCAAAACTACCAGAATAGCACCGAAAGCTGTAAATTAGGTCAGCTTTGCACAAGAGCTTCCCGAGCCTTTGCTGGGAGCGATGCTGCACAGCCTTCGGGTGACTATCGCTTTAAACCGATCTGGTGCAGCTCGTCTTGGGGGACCGGTGTGATGCACTGAGACCTCTCCCAGGGCTGCCCCCCTCCCCTATATAGACGCGATTTGGGACCCAGACCTGCTCCTCTGAGGGTGCACAGTCAGGGGGAGCCGCAGGAACCCCGCGGCACCCCAAGGCTGGGGCCCGATAGCCAAAGGAGATAGTGAACGTGAATATGGGGCAGGGTCCCAGCCTGCAGAGGAGAGAGGCCGCACACAGGCAAGGTGGGCAGCAGCAGCGGCAGCATCTCTTGGATGAGCAGCAACAGGCTGAGCAGCAATGCTGAGGGCTGAGATTGCCTGGGGGAGCTTCCCGTCAAGTCCTGCACGGCTTCCAGCACAGCGCTGTAGAGGCTCAAAACCACCTTTTCGGATACAACCGGTGAACCAGGAGGATTGCTGGTGCCGAGATGATGCATTCTGCGCCTGCGGGCAGGACAGGCAGCCGCCTGCATGTGCTCTCTTGTCAGTTACGCCATTGCCACCTCGGTACACCATTCGCAAGGTGAAGCCAGTTCCTTGCTCCCTGCGGTGGAAGATTAGCTCCCTCATTTTGGAAATGCAGGTGCAAGCAAGTGGGGACATGGGCAGGGGATACTTTGAGAGAAATTTCTGTGGAAGAGAATTAATGGTCTCGTATGACTTTTCTGACTTTGCAGAGTACTTGCTGGTGTAACACAGGGAAGAGCTAAGAACAGAGCAAAAATGTATGCTCCTTCCCCGGAACGCTCACCCGGCTTCCTGTGACCTACAGCTGCGGGACGTCCTGGTTTAGGGATGAGGCCTGTGTGTTTAGTAGCCCTGGGCATATTTGCCTTCAGTGAGTTTGTCTAATTGCTTCTTGAACCTGTGTAACCTTGGGGCAACGTGTCCCACCCTTCACATGTGTGTTTGGGGACATGCAGGCCGTCTCCTTTCTGCTCGCTTGGATTTCGGAGTCCTGCCCCATCCCATACAGCACCTTCAGCACTGGCTCTTTGCCCCAGGGCAGGACTGTCTCCTGGGCCAGGGACAGGTACACCAGGAGGAGAGAAGGAAGGAGGAACGGGTCCAAGTCCTCAGCCATTAATGGAAATGCAGGAGCACAAGGAATGTAATTAGCGTCTTGGCATGGTGCTTGGGAAAGCCAGACAGGCACGTCAGAAGGAGGAGGAGAAAGGGATCAGAGGATAAGCCGGAGAGCAGAGATCACGAAAACAGAAAGCAAAACACAGGGCCAACATTGTGAGGCCCCTGAAGGACAAAGATCTCCTGGCTTGGGCAGCTCCACCATGCCTCTCCTGGTGGCTTCAGATAACCTTGGGGTCTCTGGGGATGTAGAGGACAAAGGCTATGGTGTGAAAGGCTTCTTCAAGGACCTGCAATCCTTTCCAAACCCTTTCTACCCTGAACACCACTTCTGCGGTTTCTGTGGAGATGTCAGTGGGAGAGCGAGTGGAGGTCCACGTGTCCTGGGTGGGAAGGGAGGGACCAGCAAAAGCAGTTTCACTTTCTTGCACCTATTACAAGTCTAAGCAAGTATATAGATACAGATTAGCTAGGAAAATCTTCTCACTGCCCTGACACTTGCAGGAAGCACAGTGGAGGTTCATGTCGTGTCCCCTTGAGATATTTGGGTGCTGGAGGCAGGCAAGAGGAGATGGAGAGCAAGGGGATTGAGAACTCCTTACCACCTCCAGCTGAGCTCCCCAGTGGCAACACAGTCGAAAATGATAAGAAAATAACCACTTTCTACCCTAAATGGCAACAGCAGACCTTCCACAAAGCCTTGAGTTTGCTTAAATTGCAGGAGTGAGCTGCAGCTCGGCCTGCCAAGGCCACCTGTCCCCACTCCCTCCCGAATGGTGTGGCTGTCCTCCCTGCAGCACGGCCATCTCACCCCGGGACGGGGCAGTGGGGTGGCAGTCCGCAAACAGGGAGGAGGAAAGGCTTGGACCTCACTGCTGAGTGTTTATTTGCAAGATGCTGTTGTGTTTGGATAGAGCTCCAGGCAGGATGTGTCTGCAGTAAACACAGGAAAAGGGCTGACGCTGGAGTCGAGTGGAAGGGCTGGCAATAGTTTCCAGTTTTAATTAAAATGGCCCCTCTTGGGGTAGCATGTGATTCCCCAAAAGACGGTTGATAGAAGCAGGCAGGTTGCTGAGGGCTCCCTCTTCAGGGTGCTGTGGAGGTGCCTTGGTCATTTGAGTTTCCTTTCTAGAAATGGCCCAAGGAGATACCAGATACATCTGGGACAATACATGCATGGATTTAAACGCTGAAACATCTCCTGATAATTTTCTTTAACCTCAAAATCAAGCATGCGTTTGAGACAGAAACAAAAACTACGTTGTGCCGTGACGGTTGTGCACAAGCCCTCCTCATTGCAAGTGCTGCTTCTCAGCCAAAGAGTAAGAGGGATATTAAAGAAACTCCGTGTTGCCATGTCTGGCTCTGTAATTTCACGATTCCCATCCTCAAAATGTCTGAAGGCCTGTAAATGGATTTTCCATAGAGCACTGCCCCCTGCTGTGGGCTCACCATTCCCACACATTTCACTCCTCACAAAGCCTCCGAGTAGGAATAATCTGCAAAGTAATGGTGGTCTCATGAAATTCTGGGCCATTCACTGCCTATTTGTCTGCTCGATGTCCTGCGGGTCTCAAACTGAGCCAAGGCTTCCTCATAAATGTGAGGAAGAAGAAATACCAACAGAACAAAAGGGATGAACAAGGGACAAAGGAATT
Source organism: Burhinus oedicnemus (assembly GCA_008921705.1). Lineage (NCBI taxonomy): Eukaryota > Metazoa > Chordata > Aves > Charadriiformes > Burhinidae > Burhinus > Burhinus oedicnemus. The sequence continues at coordinate 228,414 of VFFE01006710.1, forward strand.
CAGTCAAAGTATCTCGTTACCTCAATGAAATCCCTGACTGATACCTGAGATCTGGGGGCATCTGGGTCTGCAGCAGCTGCAGCCCAGGCCTTTGACACCGGGGCTTACCCCGCCGTGGAGGCACATTGTGTGACTAATGCAGCAGGTGGGGACGGACGGGACCAGTTGAGCACAGTTGCCGATGCCACTGGGGCAAGCCCATTCATACGCGATTTTACTGCTCAACAGCGATGGAGGAAATGCACATCTCTAGAGCATCGTTCGTCTTAGTGCTAATAAGGTGCATTGGGTTGAAACCTCAGCCATGATGCTTGGGGAGTTACGGTCCTGCACAGCGGTGGGAGAGGCACCCCAGGAAAGCACAGGCTGCTCACAGGGAGCAGTGCTGTAAGACATGTCTCCAATGAAATGCTGCTATCGGCACTCTCGCAAAATTTTCCTGACCAGTCAGGGCATAAAAATGCACCCCAGTGACATTATATTTGCAGCAACCTGCCACGTGGCTATCTCACTTGCTGGTGCCAAGCAAGTTTATTTGGCACAACAATGTGATTTTCACAACACAATTCTTTCCTCAGCATCGACAGAGGTAATGTTTAAAGTCTTCTCGACAATTTAGCCACGCTCAGGGTCAGTCTGCTAACACAAAAATCTGATTTCTGGTAACTCGATCTGTCGTTGAGTGAGTGGTCTGCCTGCAGCTGTGCTGCTGGACTGCCTCGTTTTTATGGTGGATAATGTATTTCAAAGGTGCCCTCACGTTGCACGGAGGTGATGCTGTTCTTCTCATTTCTAGTAGATGAACGCAGTAGCTAAAGACTCAGCCTTTCAGCCTTTCACCTGCTGAAGTCCATCACAGCTTTGCCCTTGTCTTCAGGAGAAGCCAGTAGCAACTTTCAGTTAAAGAAGGAGGAGAAAAGGTAGAAGAATGAAGCAAAGTCCTGTTAGCATCCAAGCTGCAGGAGGAAAAGCTGCAATTTTTGTAAACAGAGGACACAGAGGGGACAGGAAGTTTTGAAAACCACATGCATTCTAGATTAAATGAGCTTAGTGTGCATTTACTCTGAATAAACCATGAAATATCTTGGCAAAAGTCTACCATACAGTAGATTGTAAAGTATTATATGGTAGATTATAAAATGACTAGTCAGAGAATACCTTGATTGGCAGATAAGAAGAGGTGGCTGCTGTAGTGTGATTCACAAAACGAAGCCCCAGGGCACTGCTACCTACAAAACAGCAATTCCACCCACACCACAAAGACATGGCTGCAAGCGAAGGGAAGGGAGAGGAGGGTTTCTCCTGTGGTTTTAATTGGGACCTTGGGGTAGCAGAGATGGAGGTGGCTCTGGGAGGGGTGTTTTTAGCCAGGAAGAAGGTTTTTTTGGTTGACGTTCATACTGGGAAAACTTGTTTGCGTTGGTGAACCGCCAAAGACTATGAGAACCATCGTGGCATTCCCTGTTGGTTTGGGACACACAAGGTTTGATTCTGCAGCCTGGCTTCTTATTCCCCATGTCAGCAACTCCCAGCAAAAGGTAGAAAATTTATCTTCACAGTGACATCTGTGGCTGAGCTAGGAACTGAAATAGCAGGTACGGAGGAACATCTCTGCTGGCCTGGAAAAGTCACCAAGGCGATGCAGTGTAAGGTATATTTTTGCGTCCTCCATCCACTTTGCAAAATGTCTCTGAGAAAGCCGAAAGGAAAGGTTTGGGACTTTTTACTTCTTCTGCCATTTATTTTCTTGATGTGACTCACTGTTGCCATCAAATTAAATGTATCCAGGTTATAAGAGAGTGAATTTATGCAGGGATTAAAATAGGCTAATATTATGCCATTGAAAAATTACTTAGCTTGCTACTGAATGAAATCTCAGTGCTGACCTGCACAAGCATTTCTGCCCAGGAACAAAAACAGGTCTAAAAGACAGAAATGAGAAGACAGCTGGCAGGATGAAATGAAGAAAGAGAGAATGTCAGCTGCCTCTCTGGGGACCAGGCGTCTTTGAAATGAGCCCTGCCAGACAAAATAGAAGTCCTGTTGCTGGGCTCTAGCAAGATATTAGCAAAGGCTGGATCCTGTATGCCTCAAGGCTGGGGTGTATCGATGTAAGATAAAAGTGATAAGCGGGGGTGGAATGTGAATGCTTCAGCTCAGCATTAATGCTCATGTCCCACTGGTCTCTGCTCCTCAGCACACCCAAGAGAAAGGGAAGGAGCTTGCCGTGGCCCTGAGACTGGCATCCATCAGTGCTGAGGGCAATCCCTGGTGTCTCCCTCGTGCTAACCCCCTGCAAAGGACCAGGGACAAGAAACTATGCCCAGTGCAGGAGAAAGATGGACAGAGGGATCCAATATGGATCTTCTCCTCACATTGCCATGATGATCTATCTCAGGTTTAAATAGTTTCCCACTGACAAGCCACACTGTTAGCTCATGTAGGTCCCAAAATAAGAGAAAGGTTTTTCCTTTATCATATTGGTATAACCGAAATCTCAAAGCCAGAAGGCTTTTAGACTGAGAGAGGATTCCAACCCACCTCTAGCCATAATTATTTCAGTATGGCTGTTCAGACAGGACATAGGCAGTATCTGTCCTGCCATAATTATTTTTGCCGAAGTATGTTTTTTATTGATATAGCCAGGAAACAAACTATTATAGGATGCTTCATACTTCTAGCCATATGGGTCTATACTGCTGCACAGGACAGATTAATAACAGACCTGTGCTTATTTCTGTACATATAAGAATAAATATTCATCCCAGCAGCTGGTAAATCCCATTTCAACCACTGTATATAGTTACACAACTACGTCCCTTAGTGCTTAAATTGTACTGGTATGACTGGTATATACGTTTTAGATGGGGAGTAGCTATCCCAATACAGATGTATTTACAGCAACACTGTTTACCAGCACATCTGTGCGCACTCAGGAGTTTTACTACTTTAACTGTGTGCACAGCTCAGCATGAGGGCTTATTCCAGTCAGCAGAAGCTGTCAAAGAGAGCGCTGTCTACTATGACACATGCTCTTCTGCAAGACATGAGGAGCACCCTTCCTCCAGCAACACAGGGGGGTGACCAAGAAGTAGAGCCAGTGTTAAAAAAAAGTAAAACATGTGACCTCTAATATCAGGAGAGTTTCTTCAAAGAAATCACATCTTCCCTCCAGTGGGAAAATAGAGTTGTTTACTCCTTTTTTGGTCCAACAGTAGTGGGTGTAATTAAAGGCAGCCAAAAGCACAGCCTGATTTGTTTCACTTGTTGACGATCTAAATAGCTGCCTTGCATTTTGTTCAGCCGTACCAGAAGCCAGCCCATTTTGCAGGGTGACACAAGGCCAGGGTAAAATGGGTGAATAGCCCCCTTTCTAAGGAGCCCCTTTTTTCCCCCTGAGCCACCAGGCTCTTTCGGTGTTTGACGCTTCTGGAGAGTTTTTCCCCCCATGGGTTTTTCATATTGCTATTTTCAGGAGATTTCAGAAGTGCAGTGCAACCTTTGTCTGTTCAGCTTCACTCTGACTGTAAAAAAGCCTTCCTGCACCACTAACCATCTAAGTGTTTGGTATTAAATTATCCATCAGAGCTCCTTCAGTAGCAGAGGGAGTTGATTGCACCGTCTTTACGGAGGATAAAAATAGCGAACATCACAGGCGAGGGCAGCAGGGAGGGCTGAAGCAAAGCTAACGAAGGCAGTGGCACTTTTACTGTGACTGAAGTTGGTATCTTCACCTGCAGACAGAGGGGATTGGTAAAAAAGGATCTCGTTTCTGTAATCGATTGGAATGTAAACGGCAATGTCTGAATTCATGCTGATGACCTTCATCTGTTAGTCAGGGAACGAGACCATGGATACTGCAAATTCCCCTGCAGCAGCCTGAAAACTCCCAGTCGCCAGCCTAAAACCCCTGCCTGCTTCTTCAACTGCCTCTGGAAAACAACCCTGCTTTCTTTTCCAGTGCCAGCACTGTGCTGAGCTTGCATGCCCCAGCGTTTCAGGAGGCACGACGAGCTCCCTGGGCTCTAACAGGAGAAAAACCAGCTCCTTGCAATTTTTGCAGCTGTAAAATAAGTGGGGCACCCTCCTACCCTGCTCCGCTGAACCCCCAGCTCCTGGCCACCCCCTTCCAGCTGCTCCACTCCTAATCCAGGCTCTGACATCCTCACTCCACCGAGCCCATCGGCATCATCGATGCAGTGTGGCAGCTCTCCCTCCAGACCTTGCTGAGAACTGACAAACTCACTGTTGCTTGCGGCCCCGAGGCAGGGTTGACATGCAGAAGCAGGAGTCATTTGCCGATAGTATATCCTGAAGCAGAGAGGAGGTGGGATTTGCCTCCTTTGGCCCATGCACTGGCAAGCCCGTGGTCGCCAGCGTGTCGCATGCCGCTTTCCCTGCTCCCTGCAATGGGCTGGGCCAGGAGAGCACAGCCATCTGGCAGCTCCTACGTGTGAATGATGCCGCTAAAGAAATGAGGATTTCACATTCAGAGCCCCTCATTATTTTTTTTTTCAGAAGTGCCAATCAAGCGTGTGCTACTTGGGCTGGGAAAATGGTTTAAGAAGTTTGCCAGGATTAATAGAGCTTCATATCAGTTCAGTGGAAAAAAAACCAATAGGAGCACATTTCCCTGCAAGTCCAGGTAATTTCGGGCCCAGAATTCAGCTTTTCTGGGGCTAAAGCTCTGTATGGGTATAGAAAGGACCCAGTTATCAGGAGCATTTCAGGAGACAGCAGAAGAATACAGTGCAGGAATTTTACCTAAGTACAGATCAAAGTGCAGCTTTGGGTAGTGAGTTTATATCCTTTATCTAGAGACGGGGATGTGCTCTGGTAGCAGACCAGAATGAGATCTCCTTTTCACTGGTATGAGGGACTGGTGGCACAGGGATCTGAACCTACATCCTATGGTAGAATAAGAGCTGAAAAAAATAGGTAGCAAATCCTTTACTTTTCCCTAGCACCTTCTAGGCCACTGTCAGAAATCACGCATCCCCACGGACACACACCTGTTGAGCAGGGACATACCAGGGACATACCATTTATTTATCTGTGATCACTATCTTGCAATATTAAGCTTTTATTAATCAATAACTGGATAACTGTATCTCAGAAATGCTGATGCTCTGCTATTTCAGCACTGTACATACAGCCAACGGCAATCCTTGCCCAAAAAGCAGACAGTGAACCTAGTCCACCCCAGTCCAAGTGCTTTCTAGGAGCACTTGTGCTCTACTAGCTCAAGCAGACTCTGAGAGACTCTCGTACTTTCATATGCAAAAAGCTGTGGATACCATTGGAAATTAGACATAGTACTAAATTCCCAAGAACTTGCTTGGGAAGCGCAGAGCCAAGCTACCCCGGCCAAGTGTCAACGGTACAGGCCAGCTCCCAAGGCTGTGACTCATGTGAAAAGAGTTCAGTGGTCCTGCATGGTGTGAAGGAACAAGATTTGGCACGTGCAGATATCTGCACCCTCAGATGGGACCCAAACAGTGAAGATCTGCCAAGCCCCCCATCCCTCCAACAGCTCAGACATTTCCAGGGCGAGTGCTGAACGCAGAAGACCATGGGGTGGGGGGAGCGAGTGGCCACACTTAGGCTGAATTTGGTGCACAGAAACTGTGAGAATCTGCCTTCTCGTTTGTATGACTAACCACAAGTTACATATTCAGCCCTAGCAAAGTTTTTCAACTGATGGAGACACTAAGGCATGGAGGAGAAATGGTCCAAAATGATCCTGCTTTGCTAAAAGTTACATCTGCAACTTATAAAACAAATTTCCATGGTAAATAGCTATCAGTAAGGCTGAATCATCTCCCCATCCTCTGCACATTTTCACTTTGACATTTGTTGTCCTTCTTCTTCTGTTTAATGAGTGAGTGAAATATATTTGAAGCTTGTGTCAGTGCATCCTAGCAGTTGGAAAACTATTTTAAAGAAAAAAATACATTTAAAATCTCAGTGTAAAGAGACCACATAGAATGATTCACCTATGCTATTGTGCATTTTATTCTGGATTGTAGCAAATCAAAAATAATAAATCTGAAGATCCAAAGCAACTAATACCTCATTTTCTCTCTGCCTTTCATTGACGTCACCTCCACTAAGCATTGATACACTAAGCTTTACTTGGGTAAACTAAGCTTTGATGCTTCAGCTGTATGTATTTGGTATATGAGATATGGATTGGATATGAATTTATATATATTTCAATATCTTGAGTTATATATCTCAATTCTGAGATACATTATTTAGGAGAAAGCTGAAGTTTAATGACATCTGTAAAAAAGATGAGCATTTCATATAGATGAGTTTTGGGAAGATAGCAATGTGATGGCTGGTCTCTGTGTTACTAACACTTCATTAGCCCTTTTTCCAGCCCATTACTAACATCAGGAAAAATGTGTCTTTCTGAATAACCTTCACGTGGGTGCAGTCTCACCAAGATCTTCACAAGGCAAATATGAAATGCAAAGGGCTCCAGCCCCTGGGTAAGGCAGACCAAGCCACTAGACTTTGCACCCTCTCTGTGACTGTCCCAGTGGTATGTAGACAACATTGCCTTCTTTTCTAAATGGCAATAAATTGTTGCAGATTTGGGGCCAAAGTTACTGCTACTGCAAACTAGCAACTCACTGACTTGCAGAACTTGTGAAAGAATATGGCAGGACCAAATCAGCCAGCCTGACGCCTTTAGATCAAATTACAAATTAGATAAAGCCATAAAGGGAAAAATCAAGTATGCCCAAAAATTATTTTTATAACAATTTTAATAGAATGTGGTAACATAACATAAATCACCTGGAAAATCCAAACAGTTGACAGAGCTTTCTGCAAACAGACAGTAAAAGCAAAACAGTGAATCCTGCTTGTTTACCAGCGCCGGGAGCTGAACCTGGGAGTCCTGCGTGGAAAGCGCAGGGCAGCCTGCACACGCGTAACTGAAACCGCAGTGGGACCTTAGACGTGGTGATCAGAGGCGGTTTGGAGCGATGACTTGTTTTGCAGAGAGGAGCTGTGCCATGACGCATAGAGCTGTAGGCTCAGTTATTTATGAATCCTTGGGAGATCAGCGGGGATCCTTGTCAAAAGCTGTAGAATACGTTGGAAATGTGAAAAAGGAGCTCTGCTAGTTACACGAAAATGAGCTCTGCTTGTTACCCAGTGACAGCAGGACCTCACCTATGAAAGCCACTAATATGCTTCCCCAAACTCCATGAGGTGATGATCAGAAATGTCACGGAGCATTGCACTGATGCTGAATTAGGGGATTAATGCCACCTACTGAATGACCTATTCTGGCATGCAATGCAAATGCACAGACTGAGCTCATCGCTGCGCAGCCCCGGGGCGCCTGGCCTGCAAGAGATCACGAGACACCGCACCAGAGAGAGCGCAGAGGCAGGCAGGGATGCTTCTGGGAGAGAAATATGTTCTTGTCACAAGTGTCTGCCAGCAAGCAAGACAGCCGGCCGGTCAGGTATATCAACTCGAGGGAAACGAAGGTTAACACAAGCAGGGAGGGATGGGCGAGGCACGGTCTGAATCAGCTATCGCTACTATTAAAGTGCAATTTTAAGCAATAGGTGGATACAAATATTAATAAACAGAGCACATAGCTGGTGACTGCTCGGCTTTAGCCGGTACCTTTCTGTACACCAAGCAGAAGATGAGCCCAGCCAGTTGTAGCCTGAAGGGAGTCCTACAGGTAAGAACTTTGAGTTGTTCCCTAGTTAGCTCCGGACACAGCCAGCATCCCGTCACCTGAAATGCCAGAGGGATGTCAAACTCCTCCTGACATGTCCTCATCTTGCCTGAAGCTCCCGTGGCTCCATGTCTCATGCTCCCACTGCCTCAGGCCCTCCCCTTGCACAGAAACACCCGCTGCCTAATGAGGTACGGGATTTGCCAATAGCACTACTTGAAGCAACGCATTTTCCATGAGCAATTTTGTTCCTTATACTCAGACTGCCCTTTTATTTACAAGGGGAAGAAGAAAGAGCATTTGCTCCCCACCTCAGGGAAATGCTGTAGTCAGGTCTTACATTGCTGAATAGCAAAGTTGAATAATTATTCCCTTAACAGAGATACTCCGCTCTTTGCAGAGATGCTTTATACTTAATTATTTTCTCGGTGCCTGAGGCATCACATTTTCCCAGTGATATCAGTGATGGAAACATATTTATCCTAAGGCTTGTAGGGCTCTATGTTATTCTTCATAACTCACAGGTACAAAATTTGTCCTCGTGACCTCCTGACATTTCAAGCCAACGCAAAATCAATAAAGCACATTGAATCACCCACAAGCTTAAAAAATTAACCCAGCTGCAAGCATCAATGTAACGGCAACAGAAGAGTGCTACTATTAAACAGTCAGAAGTGGCATTTGTCCCCAACCTGGTCCATCGCTCCAGTCTTCGGGGTATTTCAGACTGATTCCTTTCCATCGTGTCACTTAAGCAACAAAGGGGAATCTTTTATAAGCTGAGAAAGGGTCGTGGTAGCAGCTGACATGATTTATGTTTAATAAAGGTCCTTTAGCGCCAGGAAAGAGGGGCCCTGCCAAATCTCAGGCGTCTGGGGAGCTGCTACTATTGTCCCCGGGGCAGGAGCACTTTTTAGGTTCCCTCTCCATCTCTGTAAACAAAAGGACAGCTGTACGCTTGGCTGGCTCCGGACGGGGCTCTTTGTGCGCGATTAGTACCCTGCGCACATCATTCATGGCTGTTGAATAAAGATGACCTCTTGCAGGATGGGATGGGGGGAAAAAAGCCTCTTTATTCAGCAGGGCTTGAATTAGCATGAGGACAAGGAAACCGTTCCTTGGAAGTCACAGGAAGAGCTGGATAAATAAATACGCAAACTACAGGTTCCCTGCAATTACTTGGTGCTCAAGAGTTGGGCCTGGGAACTGTAAAAACCAGGGGAAGTTGTCCCCACACGCAATCGCTAATGCCTGTGTCACCCCTCACTCTCCAGTCTGAGCTCCGTATGGCCCAGCCATACATCTGCAGCTGGGAAAACGCTTTGTCACAGAGGTTATGGCGCAGAGGAGGAGAAATGAAGCATGCAACATGGCCAAAGTGAACTAATTTCCATCACCTGTTCCTTCCACCTCTCTCGGCCAGGCAGGACGATGTCTCAGTCGGTGGCACTTGGAGTGGCAATAATATTTGCCTTTTTTTTCCCAGTCCTGTGTGCAGACTGGCGGGTCAGGCAGTGAGCTATGCAGACAGACAATGACATACCGAATTTTTTCACATGCTGGGTTTCCCGGTGGATGAAAGGCAATTCAGCAGCTTATCACCATGTATGCTGCTGCAATTAAGAGCCCTGGGAGCAGCGGCAAATGAAGGTCTCCTCCCCCAGCCCCCTCCACCTCCCATCCCTCCCCCATGCCTATAGGAACACGCTGTCTCTCACCACCCACCACACCAGCACAATTGCAACCCTTATACTCGGTGCTGAGCTCCACCAAATTTGCTCTGACCTAGCAGCCAGGGGCACAGCAATATGTACCAGGGTGTCCTCCAGACTCAACCTTCACATCAGATTAGTTTTCAGCTGAAGTCCTGCTGTGTCAACTGTAATGGCCCTTAGTAACCTGAGTGTGTCTCCTGGAAGGCTTAGCAACAAGCAAAGTTAGCTTGGGCTCGAAATTAGCAGACAAGGAATGAGACAGGGTTTAAAATTAAATTAAATACCAAAACTGTATTTAATGCAGTGTTGCCACCTTCTTTGCTTTTATCAGTGCTCTCAGTAGTTGCCATTTTTCTGCAGGTCTCACTTCCTGAAAATTATTCCTTCTGTCTTTTTTCCTTCTTAATGGCACCATTTTTGCTGAAAAAACCTGAAAATGTAGCCCTGGTTGTAGTTGAAGGTTCCAAATGGAGGAGGCAAACAAATAAAAAAATAGCCAGCAGCGCAATGAACAAGCGAGGCTCTTCACTGTCACTCTTGTCTTCTGTAAAAGCTTCATGAGTCTCCAAGGAAGCTGCAGCAGAAAAGTGCATAAAAACACAAAACAAGGTTAATTGCTGAGCTGGCATCTGACTCCTCCAGTGGTCTGGATTACTTCGGGGTGGAGATTAACGGAGTCCAACTCTAGCCATAGGTAGCAATGTGATTTACACAGGTCGGCGTTATTCCCCTCACTCTTAAAAGCATGAGAGGCCAAGCGTCTTGCCCCGATGGTGTGGTTTGTCACTGGAAAACCAGAGAGTAGGACACTACCATTTCATGTAAACCATGCACCCACATAGCAGGACATGACACATTGAAGACTTCGGGCAGTGGGTGATCAAGGAATATTGCCAGAGTAAAGATATTTCCTGTTGTGCATTAGTCTTTGGACTTCAAATGACAGAAGATGAGCTATTTGAAAGTTATTTCCATGAAAACCACTTGCATGTTCCTCCCACTCTTGCCTTCTTCCAGCTCCCTGCCCTGCACCTCACGCGTGTCTTGTTTGTCACTGTTCATCGCTGATAGGAAAAAAAAGCATACCCCGAGTTTAACAGAGGGGGCTAAACTCAACATTTACAACAGGATCTCTGATATATGTGATAACTACGTGTCTGCACCATTAACAGCCCTGTTGGAGTTGCAGCAAATCAATGAACAAGTCCATAAAGGGCTGAAATACAATAAAAATCTGTGAATGGAGTTGTAAGAAAGCTCAAGTGCATCAAAGGAGAAGCAGTAAAACTGAATGAAGGGACTTCTGAGAAGAGTAGCTGGTGAGAAAAGATTATCAAAAGTGCTTGTTATTTAAGAATGTTATTAATACAAGGGAACTCCTGTCATCCTGAGAGGTACTCTGCCTCTCTGCTTCATTATGGAAATACTTCCCTGAGGCCCCATCTGTCTGGTTTTGTGCTGCAGATGAAGTTGACCCAAAGGGAATTCATTACCACGCATCTCCTACGGCAAAGCAAGCTTTGCCGCAAATCAGACAGCACAGCCTGATGAATGCTGCCTGAAGAGGCTCTGACAAATGCGTGGCAGACCGGACTCCACCATCGAAAAGGTTCTCATGTGACAGCTTCTGCTTAGTTCTCATGCAGCTGGACGTCCTGGCAGCAGGCAGGGGGTTTGGGAGGGTGATATGACTCATGTAGGGTTTTTGCTGGGAACACGCTCCAACAGGACAGAAATCACAGTGTATGCTTGGATCAGGTCTCTCCTGGATGCAGATGGGACATGAGAGCTATATACAAAGGAGATGCCTCTACTGGAGAAATCAGACAAAATGCTGCAGGTCTCAAATTAGGGAATATATATATTTAGCTCTCATCTTCCATCACTTTTCTATAAACATTCACAGATTAACCATCCAGTACAGCTGGGAGTACTAAGGCAGGCTTCACTAGTCAGTGTTCATAGAAAAAACTGGGGCATAAAACATGAGGTACTTCGTTAAAGGCCAACAAGGAGTCGTAGACAGACCTCCTGCCTGTTTTCCAGTATCCCTGACAAACAAACAAAACCCAAACAAAGAGTGGAGTTAGGCTTTGTTTGCTTGAAGGAGAAAGATCAAATCTTGGCAGTAAAAGAAAATCCCCATGTGAAGCAGAGGGGTGAGACTCCCAACCTATAAGTAAAGCCAGAGCCCACCTGACCATCAGATTGCAAATACGTGGCACCTTTTAAATGCAGAAGTGAATTAGACAAAATGAATAATCTCACGTCTTACATGTGTCATAAATCAGGGAGATGAGAAGTGGGTAGGAGCTGTATGCCAAGCTTTGACTTTAATGTGGAGGATCAGCACAGCACCAGGATTATCTGGAAAACCCCACGCCAGGTACAGTTGAGTTGGGTCAAGCAAGCAGTTGAAGTTAGTTTCTTGCCAAAAGGCTCAGTCACATGAAAACTGTCTGTAATGTTACACACCCATATGACTCAGGCTCAGGGCATCTTCGGCTTTATTCCACAATAAAAAGAAATACAAATGTGAGCTTCTACAACAGAGAGGCCCTCACAGCCGTGGCCAACAGTATTTATGAGGGGCTATCATCCCGCAGGTTATAGCGCCAGTCCAGAAGCCAACTGACATCTTTACACTAGTTCTCATTTCTCCAGCTGGGATGGCTGGATCTACAAAAAGGAGATGCTCAATGTTTCTGGGACACTTTGCCCTGCTAAGCCCCGTGGTTCCTCTGCTGCTGTTTTCAGAGGGCAAGGGCCTGGCAGAGCAGACATGGCATGTGCCTGCAAGTTGCCAGGAGTATTCCCAGCAGAGGATGAGCTCAGCTCCTTCTCCAGCAGGATGTCAGGTGAACATCAGCTTGGGAGAGGTTTGGGGAAGGCAATTCCCTCCTCTTCGAGGCACACCTGCTCCAACCTCTGAAGCACCATGTCCTGCGAGAGGGTTGCCTGAGGAAGGGGGCCCGTTGTCTCCCCTCTAATGTGCAAATGATTAGCCATGTGCAGTGGTTAGTTTTTTCACATATCCATGGAGCTGATTCCCTGGTCTTCTGGGGTTTTTTCATCTTTACTAAACCCTGGTGATGGCTGAGGGATGCAGTCCTGCAGGGCATATATGTGAGCAGGGGGGATAGGAAGGAGCGTGCAGGGGAGTGGGGCATGGAGAGGAGACCCCATGGCACCAGTGGGACAAGCAGCCCAGTAATGCAGGATTTCAAGGGTTCTTTTCTGCAGCTTGGATTATAAAGCTTGAAGTTTATAATCTGTTGCAGTGGGAAAGCTGCAGCACTTTGCCGGTCTCCTGCTGGCTTCATATGGACTGTCTCCAGCTCCTTGGATTTCTGAACTGCTTCTTACTGAAAAGCCTTCGTTTCATTGTGGGGCTGTGAACTCACCCTGGTCTGTGGCACAAACCATGTGAAAAGCGATTACAGAAACTTGTATTTTTTAGTGAGTTGGCATTTGTGTGTCACTGGGTGGAAAGTGATATCTCCAGGAGAGAGATGTCTCCAGGAGGCCATGCATCTCCTGCACTGCCCTTAACTGCGGCACATCCAGTGCGAAAACACAGGCAGACACACACACCCAAACCATACTTCTTGGAATATGAATGGTTCTCAAAGAGCTCCGCAAAAAAAAAGAGTTGCTTCAAGCCTCCACACAGGCTTTAAAGCAATGAATCCTAGTCTTTGCTGTAGTATGGCAAACTGATGCAGTGTTTACAAACATTTGCAGACATAGCATGGTAAAACAAATGCCGCCAGTCCTCCAGCAAAATGCATGATTTATTTTTTTTTCACACACAAGTATTTGTGCTGTTCTGCCTTTGAGAGCTGCTGAGTGAGAGCAGTGGAGCAGCCTCTCCAACCGGCTCAGCCCGGGAGCTCTGGCTGTACGTGGCGCCTCCGGCTCTGTGTGAGCATAGAGATAATGTGAGTGGTCAAACTGGGACCCGGCCTGGCTCCCGCAGTGGCAAATCATCCTGTAAAAATTTGGTTTGTACAGGCACTTATCTTTCTGAATGGGAGGAAGGTTGTATTTACACTAAATAAAAGTCAATGGGGCTTTTTTTTTTTTGGCTAAGAAATAATAAGATAGAGTTTATGGTTCATCCCTTTGTTGTGATGGACAGAACTAGTGACAGCTGTATGAGGGAAATTTAACGAAAAGCTTGTAAGCATCTGCTCTGAGAATATGAGAATCCCCCAAAATGGTCCCATCCTGTCCTTCTCCCACCTCTGCTGCTGCCCTCGGTGCTGCTGAAGGGGCTGCCTGGGCAGCGGGGCCACGGGGAGGGTGCCTGGTCCCTCTGCCCCACGGCACACTGGCTTACAGCGTGGGGAGGGAACACCAGCAAGGGAGCATTTCCTTTCTTCTCCCACCTTCCCAGCACCGATGCAGCTTCCAGAGGATTGCTCGGGCAGACCATCAAACCGCCAGCTGAAAAAAGTGCAGATAAATGCAAGCGTGATTTCCTTCCCATCCACACCATTAGTAAGGGGTTTTCGCCGCAAGCAGATGGGATAGGGATATAAGTACTTTTACAGCTCAGGGGAATCTGCTGCATCACCTCTGCTGCTGCAAGCCTCTCTGCAGGCTCCTGCTTTAGGGAGATCATTTCTTCCATTCCCTGCGGAGGGCGGCTGCCCTTGCCAGGATGGGATTTATGTGAGGATGTGGCTGCGGAGAGAGAAGGTTGGTTTTGGGGAGGCCTGGCATCCTCACTCCAAAAAGGCAGCAGGGGAGACAGGGCAGTGTGATACCAGCACTAAACAGCAGAAGCGCAGCAGGGCTGATGCAGGTGAATGCAGCATCTGCAGGGAGATCGTGGACATGTGGAGGGCTCAGCTCCCTCAGCCTGGGGCAGCTCCCAGAGCTTCTTAGGTTTCGTGCAAGCAACAAAGAATTGGCCTCTATTTCTCCCCTAAAGCATGTTTCCACTCATTGCCGCTTCTGTATCTAGGCTCCGTGTGTTTGGACCCACAGCAGGATCCCTGTCTGAGGGGTAACCGCTCGTATTTCCTGACCAGGGCAGGCTCAGCTGGGGAGGGGATGACACCCTGCAGATCTCTGCTGCCCGCCATGCACGTTGGTTCAGGCCTGCCTTCTCCAGACAGACCCAGGCAGCTCATCCCTCCATATGGGAACTATTGGGAGGATTAGTTAGCGTACATGACATGGTTACCTGAAATAGCCCAGGGCTGGGTCCAGTGACTCAGGAGCTCCCTCTGTTTCTCATGTTTGCGCAGACTTTTAAGACAGAAGCACTAAGCCCTACCCGTAATGTGTTTGCTGAGGGCCAGATGCTTACAGCAAACAGGGACGCAGCTGGGGAACACTGCCAATGGATATGATGAGCAGTTGTAAGGCAGGGGTTGGAGTCTGGCCGTTAGCAGACATGACAGTGCATGTATAGCTCTGATTTATTTCCCCTTGCAGAAGGTGCACGGGGGGGGGGGGGGGGGGCGGTTTGCACCCCAGGGGCCCTCCACTGTTGTGGGTGCAGCACCTCGGGATGCTGGAGCTGAGCACACAAGGCATTTCATCCAATGTGCCCCCTCCAGGGACCTTCCTGAGGCTACTCTCACCCTGCCACCCTCCCCATGCCCTGCAGGCTATCAGACGTGGAGCCCCCTCCAAGGGCAGGCAGGAGGAAAGGGGAGACAACAGGGACAGTGGCAAGAGAAAGGGGGTGCTTGTGGGCTGTGGCAGCCCTGCACCCCACCACCAACCCCAGACAGAGATTGCTTGCCATAAAGGTTGGGTCACATTTGTCAGACACAGGTGATTTTTATCTCTTTTCCTGCCTGAGCTGTGTCTAACTGCCTGCCCATATGTTGGCTCGCTGGCAGCTCTGGGCACCCGGGGTGCAGTGTGCCTGCGGTCAGATGGCGAGTGCCTTCACCCGTGCGGGGAGCTGGCTCCGAGCTGCATCCTCAGGTGTTGGCTCTGCTTTCCCATCTCCCATGTCACCAGCTTTCACCACAAGCCAGCCCTGACTATGGCATTATGCCCTACCAAGTATCACTGGGGGACCCTACCACAGCTTACAGACCTGGCAGCATTCAGATATTGGCCTCTCTGGGATACTTAAAATGAACAGCAAAGCCTGCCCCATTTTACAGAGTACTGCTGTCCTGAGTCTCAGTCCTGCTCTCACGCTTAACTGGGAGTTTGCTTTGCTTCTGTGATAGCTACGTTTCTATTTCCATGCTGTGCTCCCAGCCTCCCAGCCAGATGCAAATATCTGCAAAAAAGCAACCCCTGTGCAAGCATCATTTCCTTGGTGTCTTATAACCCTCAATGATATTGAAATTGCTGAACCCAGGACTGCTTTGTGGTCATTATCCAGCTGCAACTTCAAGGGGGCTGAGAGGGATGCCGTGCTAAAAGCCTTCCTCACTCTCTTCTTGGGAAGAAAGGAAAGAGAACAACCAGCGCTGATTAAAAGCATTTATTTTTTTTTTCTAAAGCGGTCTCCGCATGCAAAGATTTGGTTCAAGGAGCATTAAAATCACTGCTGTCAGTTCAGAAAGAAGGGGCTGAAGGAAATCTGGGCCATTGGCATTGTGTGAGGGTTGCTATGGCAATCCCCGCAGAAAGGCAGCTTAATAGGCTTTCTTCCCAGGAAACTCAAAACTGCAGCTCGCAGGCTGCAAAGCGGCGCGTGCAAAAATATTTTCATGAATAGCATCTCGGTGGAAAATTTTGTTGGCTGTTTACATCCTCCCTTCGGAAGCAGGGTGGCAAGGAAGGTGTTTGAAGATCACCTAGTGGTGGCTGGTGACATAAAGAGGGTATAGGTGACATTGTGTGGGGACTCATGGGCAGCAGCAGCAATGCAAAGGGAATGGCAAATTTCTCCACACAAGACAGGCGTTGTGAGCGACTTAAAAACACATACTGCGATGATCAGTCTTTGCACACCGAGAGATGCTTTAGTAAACAGACAGGACCAACAACCCGTTTGCCCTGAATTCTGTGACTCCACACAATGTTATTCCTGAACACAGCAAAATGCAAAATCATGCTATCTCTCAGCTCTTCCCTGTAATATTTACCATATTAAAAAAATAATGACATTAGCTAAAATATTCATGAACATTAGTTGATCACACTCTGCTTTTTTCAGTGGAAGCTTCAGAGAATACCAGTGAATCAGGGCTTACCTGAAAAAAACCATAAATATTGTGGATTAGGGAAACATATTTTATCTTAATGGAAAGAAAGAAAGAAAGACTAGGGATTAAAACATGAGACTGCAAGACAGGATATCTCTGGGCTCTGGCAGACCTCCATTTCATGACGTCTGCCGAGTCACACAAATCCCTCCGTGCTTTTGTTCCTCTGCACCACCTGTAAACTGGTAATATTACATGCAATTATTTCCATTCCTGGGTACTACAAGATTTAATTTTTTTGGCGTTCTTGATGCATGTTAGTAATATAATATATAATTTACCATAAAGAACTGACTGTCAAAAAAGTATATGTGCATCTTATTGGGAAGAATAAAAACTGCTCACCAGACTGGCTTATGACAAGAAAGATTTTCCTTTTTCTTCAGTGGTAGCTGCTTTGTGCTTTGGAGCAAAGAGATCTGAGTATCTCTCTGCTAAAGCCAGGAACTTCCACGTTATCAGAGTGTGTAGCACAGAGCTAACCCACAAGTCTTAAAATGTCATGAGTTAGGTTTAACCTGCTGTACTTTTTGCTATAATTCTATTTTCCTTTTCATCTGCAATTCTACTGCTGCTCTCTCTTGATGCAGGAATAATTAGTGCATTCATTGAATCGAACCTGCACTTACTATAAAAGACAGCTGTGCGGCTGGGAGGAAAAAAATTAAACCAGAATTACATTGTATTTAAAAATGAGATGAAACCATAGAAAAAATGACTTGGGATGAGTCAGGATAGGAAAACAATAGATAAGGGTCCAAATGCTTTGCTCCCCGCTGAGTTCGCGGCTGGCTGGCAGAACTATGCCATTTCCCCATGTTACGTAAAGTGATTACTGCCCTCACAACATTAAGAGGAGAGTCTGAGCTCCTAATTTTTAGATTCAAAGTCAGGCTCACATTATGAAACTGAAATCAGAAAAGTGTGAAGACCTTGGCATCTGGGACATTTTTTTGTAGGCTCATCTCAGTTATAGGGAAGTTGTAAAGACTCGTTACAAAGAAGGGGGAAAATGGTGTGCCCACCTTTTACTTCTCTCCATTAACTGAGACAAGCCAGCTGTAGGAAATCCCAAACAAGCTATAGCAGTCCTCCCTCTGTCACTAGGGGACTGCAGTGCCAAGAATGTAATAATGCATTAATTTTTAATGGTTGGGAAAAATGATGTATAGAGGAGCAAAATGAGTCCCCTGAGGTCCCACAGCACATCACAAGCAAACCTGTGAAGATTTCTTGAACTTCTTCTTGAACTTCAACACTGAACTTGTTTCTTGACTTGATTATATAACTTAACTGGATTATGTCATACTAAAACTTCAGAAGTTAGTCTGTTCTTTAACACAAGAGATAATGAAAAGATGATATGGAGGCAGAGGTACAGCTGCTACCCAGGTGTGCAGTGGGAAACCTCCTACTGACCGGCTAATCCTGTTCTTGGTAGTGAATGACTACAGGACAGTGCCCTTCGTTTATCTTTGAAGCCCTTTTGGGTAGTTAATACACAAAAGGAAACAGTTGCTTCATTTTCAGGAGCCAGGTAGTGTCCATCATTATAGCAAAGTTTTGTGCTTTGGAGCCACAGCTGGAGGAGAAACTGTAGTACTTTAGGGACCTCAAGCAGGTGTCTAAATTGAAAGCTACAGTGAATCCAATTTTAAAAATGCAATTTACATGTGATTATAACTCATCTGCATAAAATGCAGTTGTTTCACTGCTATTTTTGGCAAGCTCAAACTTCAGCGAGTCCTTTTCTTGACACTTTCAAAATTACCCATTTGCATTTCTCATTTTTTCACCTTTGTTTCCCTGAAGCCCTGAACGTCAGAGGATCAAGGATTATCTGGGTTACCCGGCTGCGCGGGCGCCTGAAGGCTACGCTGGGACCTTGCTTCCCTGAGCCTCTAAGAGGTCTTGTATTTGGAGCTGAAGCACAACTGTATTATCTGAATAACCAGGGCTTCCCTGCATTCAGAAAACCTATTCTTACAGCAGATACGAGGACTTAATCCACTCAGTTTTGCTCCCTGAAGATTCAACCAAAGTTTATCCAGTGCTGGCTTGTCTGAAGGCATTCAGAAATTGCCACAAAACCTCCTTTGGAGCAGCAGCTAAAGCAGTGGGGTGATTACAATGGATGAGCTCATGCTTTTCCTTGTAACAAGCACGGCTTTGTTCAGGGCTCTGGGGATGGGAGCTGTGAATGGCAGGGAATACACCGACTATCAGGGTCAGATGGCGCAGGAGTAAGAATTTAAATTGTTTTCAGTGATGGGTTGGTTAGAAAGGTTAAAAATTAGGCTTTACAAATATGCTGGGCAGGAGGGGAGAGTTTTGTGCAAAATTCGTTCAGCCCCGCTCTCTTCTGTGGGTGAGTAGTATTTGCCCATGCAGTAAAGAGCCCCGTCTCTCTCCCATTGATGCCAGTTATGAAATTCTGGCTTCAAGAAGCAGAACAGCGATTTTATAGTCTGCAGTGCTGTTCTGTGGTGCTAACCACGAATCCTTTAATTTCACCCTTCAATTACCATAACTACAATTTTTCCTATAGATGCAGTAAAGTAGAACCAAGACACTAATAATAAACTACTGCTTGTATGTTAAAGTAGAAGACACTCTACTGCAGTAAAAAAGTCAACGAACTAACTGGAAAGGCATTTTATGTTTTATCTAGATGTGTAATCCTAAAAAAAAAGCTCTTAAGTGAAATTCTTCCCAAGCAAAACCTCCTGCTGAACAATAGCAGAGACTGCAAATACAGTTAAATGGCTGAAAAGGTTAAGAAGGGATTTATGTGAAAAACCTGGAGACCATTAATTCAGGTTCCTATTTTGAGATCGGCTTGATGGTAGGAGATTAAGACAAAGACAGAAACAAATTCAGAACAGATGCCAAGATATGCTAGTTTACTACTGAGAGAAAATAGTGGAATTACTCTGCTTTGGCAAAAATATCAAGCCACATAATAAATATTTAGATAGAGAAACATTAAGAAAACATGAAGTTGCTGTACTTCTTTTACTAGGACTCCCATGTTTTAAAACAATGCAATAAATATAGCTGGATGATTAATTTTGCAGAAATAAAGGGTGTTAACCTGAAATGAATCACAGCTCACGAAGTTTATGTCATATTATTGAATTGAAGGAATTTCCTCCAGCGCAGGAATATTTTGAGTGACATCTCTGCTGAACAGCATGCTCAGAGTGCCACCTGATGGCTAAGTCTTGCTTTTTTTCTCACCCAGCTGCCTTCAAAATGTGTAGGCGCTGCCCAGGATCTCATCACTCTTTTCCTAATCAATGAGAAAAAGCTTCTGCTTAAATTATGGGTGCTCATTTGCTCAGAAAGGAGCATCTTTGGTGTTATATTCCTACCATCTATCATCAGTTAGATAAAGTAGACTTCATTTCAGTGGGTGCATTTAGGGGACACACTGTGGTCTCGGGGTGTCAGGGGAATAAGTCAAATCAGAGGGACACCACACCATCTGGGGAGGACAAGCCTGGCAGATCATTCACAGCTCCAGGTCATTCCCACACGGGATGGAGTCAGTTCCAGGCTTCAGAGACCAGAGGCCTATGGATTTCAAAAGACATCTCTGCATTTTGTGGATTAAATAAAGCCACTCTTGGTAAACGCTCCATTCTGCCTTCTAAAATTCCCCCAGATTTGGAAATAAAGATGACTTCTTCTGGGAGCATAAGCTGGATGAGGCAGGTAACATCCACCAGGCTGCAGCCCGGATCTGACTCCTCTTTGTTGATGCTGCAGAGAAAACACAAGATTTTTGCCTGATCTCTGCCAAGACAGCAAAAGCAGCCTCTTCCTTCAGCACTCCGTGTAGGAGTCAGACACGATCACGTCCTTGAATGTTTCATCTGCACTGGTGGAAACGGGACCATGTTCTCACCTTCCCTTTCACTGATCTGCAGGTTTTGACAGAGGGGAAGGAGAGCGTTTGCTCTTCCCCACTGAGGACAGCAGCTGTGAACTTGCTTTCTGGGGAGGGAATGTCCAGGTCACCTTCCAGACAGGGGCACAATTCCAAATGACTCCTACAGGAACAGGATCTCATTCTGTTTGGTACCCAGGTTTCACGTAGAGGGGCTCCACTTTGCCACCTGCATCTTCTTGTACCTGCTAAGACATACTGCAGCCTGAGGTTTGGCTTTCTAGCTAGAACAGGTGATCACAGAACAGCTGCAGAGGCTGTTCAAGCTGCTGAAATATAAAATAAGTATTGGTTTGTGATCCTGCATATCTCTGGTTCTCAAGAGAAACTGCAGGCAATGCTTACATACACTAAGGCATGGTTTTATCTTTCCTGGAAGGAACCAAGAAAGAAGCTCACTGTTATTTTTTAAATAATTATATTTAGTCTTTAAAACAGTGTCCCTCATTCCTCTGCTAGGGCATGAAGCTGATAAGAATTCAGAGTAAGTGTTCATTATGGTACCATTTGGAGAAAACCAACATCAAGGACAATCTCGCTTTCTTTAAGGATCCTTGGGGATAAAACACAAATCCCTCTAGAATCTCATACTCTTTCATGAAAAAACAGAAGCAGCAGCATTCTTACAAGCCAGGTGTATCACAGGAAGACAGATATCGAATCTGATATATAAGAAAACAGTATTTCACTAGGACAGTGGTGAGACACTGGAGCAGAGGCCCAGAAACAGGTGGGCTCTCCATCCCTGGAGTTACTGAAAACTCAACTTGAAAATGCCTTGAGCAACTTACCTAACTTCAAAGTCAGACCTGTTTTGAGCAGGAGGTTGGACTAGGTGACCTCCAGAGGTCCCTTCCAATCTAGATTATGCCTTGATTCCATGATGCAGACAAGGTTTTGTGTCCTTTCATGGACAGGAAAACATCATCCCACCTTTCCGCTGTGTCCAGCAGTCAATGAATTTAACACTGCCTCTCCACAGGAAGGTTGCACCAACCTGGAGCTAATGAGTTGCTGAATCACCCAGCAGTCATGTCAGGCCAAGTCCTGCAACATCACCCCTTAAGAAGCTCCTCTAGCTGAGGTTGACCAGCATGAGTGTGTGTCGTCCCACATTACAGTAAACTCCCAGAGACCATTACCTTTAAGCAAATGCAGTATTTCAAATACAGCTGACAAAACAAAGCTTGGGGACCATATAGCACACCCTTTCTTTTTGAAAAATCCCCACTAAGTGTAGGCACACTTCTTACTCATCACAGCTTTCCCACAAAACCTTCCTCCAACCTGTACATCAGAGTTGATCCCTTTTTCATGAGCCAAAATCAAAGCTTCTTCATTAACTGCAGCTGCCAGTTCATCCACCTGGGCCAAGCTGCAGCTCTTGTTGAGCCTGTAGGTACCTTTCCTCTGCCCAAGCAGAGATGGACAAAATATGGATTTCCAGGAGACCTCTTCCCTTCATTCTCTTACAGAAAATACTCTTAAGGTTTTCTTCAGGTCAATGTCACATTTACTATCAAAACTCTTTCCACTTTGTCATTACATCCCATGGATGCATGGTCTTGTGAATACAATTACCTTTGCACAGTAGATCTCTGCTGCCCGTTTTAACCAGTTTTGACTGGAAAACTCCTTACCTAACACCTTTTTCTGCTCAATTTTCACTGTAAATTTGCCTGTTTTTACAGCTACTTGGAGTTAACTGCTATGCACTGTAGAGGCCTTTGTGGTCTGAAAACCTTGGAGACAGCCTGTGAAGGGGCACTGGGACATGCCTGAAAGGACACTCAGTGTCCCCTTATGGATGATGGTTAACCTCACGGATTTCAATGTGATGGTGCAAGAGGGAGTGAGCAACCACTCTGCAGCACACAGCCTGTGGCCAGGCACGTGCCGAAGGCAGGGCAGGCTGGACCACTCCCAAACTCTACTGCTGCCGAGGTCCCCCTCAGCAAAGTCCCCAAGGACCAGGATAGATCAGGACTAATAGCATCCACTGCCTACCCTCCTGACCCTGCTTAAATTATTCTCATGCTGCCAGACATGATTCACATACTGTGAAAACCAGAGGGACCATTGCAGCACTCTGGGGGGACTCCTGCATAGCACAAGCCAGTCTCTGCCACTAACCCCTGCCGCAGAGGGAATTCTTTTTCCCTTATTATGTGAACATGTATCTATTGGGACTCAAGCTCGTGACATGGTATGTCACATAGAGTTACCAATAAGGAAAATAAATGTTCTGTGTGTCATGCTTGGAGATTAATTAAATGGCTATTGAGTAGCCCAGCTTTCTCAGCTAGCAAAAATCTTCAGAAGGAACTGGGACACATCAGCCTCCAGCAATGTGTCATAGTATCACTGGTCACCATCCTTCCTCACTGAGGTCACCAAAACATTTGGCAATGCACCAGAGCTTTCAGATCCCCTCTGAGAAGAGCGTGACCAGCAAAGCCACCAGCTGACACCTTGTTCTTCTTCACAAACCTTGAGGTTTTAATAGAGCTCTGGAGGCAAAGGCAGGGAGGAGGTGAGCCCATCGCAGTGTGCCCTGGCATTCCTGGAGGCACATTGACTAAGACACAGAGGTGCTGAGGGCTTGTGTTTGCTGACACCTCCTCATCAAAGCTCCATTGTAAACAAACCTGCCAGCTGAAACACCGTGTCCTCCATGCAAGCCAAAGCAAGTACCAGCCGTGTGAGGACTGACTTTATAACTGACATCAGTTCTTTCCATTAGCTCACGCAAGCAGCCGCAAGGCGTCTCTGAAAGTCACAGCCCTGGCTTCAGTGGAAGGGAAATAGAAATGGGGAGAGATGGATGCAGGGGCTGTTGGTGGCAGAGGTAGCCTGCAAAGGCAAGCACTGGCTGCAGAGGTATTAATGTACCTGCAGAACAAGTTCATAAATTATTTCAGCAATCCCCCTGCTAATCCTCAATTCTGAAAAATCTGTGGATGAGCCGATAACCTGTACAAAGTGTACAAGGGCAGGAGGCACAGACAGAGTTTGTGCTCTGTATTTGTGAGGCATGGACAGAGCTTGTACCTCAAGCATCCCAAGGGCCCCATGGAGCTCCCCAGCCATCATGCCACCAGCACAGAGTTGAGCTCACCCAGTGCCCAGTACACAGCCCCTCCATCCGAGCCTGCTGGGGCACATGTAACCCCCAGAGCATCTCTTCTCACCCAGCCACAATCTACCTGAAAGGGCTGTCGGTGGAAGTGGAAATAGTGCAGGGGACAAAGGCAGGTGGCTGAGGGGACCAGGGTTACAGTAGGGTGGTAGCTTGCTTGGGTGTGAGTCTCATGGACCTAAATATCTTGATTAAATGCTACTGAAAAGCATCTGTCATGTCTGCCTTAATTCAAAACTCCTGAGCAGTTCCAGGGAATTGTCTGAAAAGCAGAGGGGATGTTCGACTGGTAGCATACCGTACTAAGGAATTGCTGCAAACCTTTATCTTAGGGCCTTAGGAGATAGAAAGCTCTTAGAGTGGAAAATATAGTGGATAAAAAGTGGAATTAAACTAAAGGACTTAAGTGTGGACTGCCTCACTTGAGGCACAATGCAGAAAATGCCCCCAGCAGGATTCAGGGAATGTATTGGTGCCACTCTGGACACGGCAGCAAACTTTTACTTTGCACAGAGGTGGTGTTTCTGAGTTCCCTTTTCATTGCAGAGAGCAACAGAAAAGGCAGTCTGCCAGGGCTGCCTCCATGGATAATGCAGCCTCTAGAGAGCTGGGACCCTGGTGTCCAAGGTCACTGGGTAGCCCTAGTCCCCTAGAGCATCTTCCGCCTCCCGCAGGCTAAAGGGTAATGGGCCACACCACATGGGCTTGCAACCATCACTTCCCCTGCTTGTACTACAGTTTCCTCTTCAGAAAAGAGAGGCAATGGCAGTGCCTTCTCAGCAAAAATGCTTTGAGATCCATGTATGCAGAAGTGCAGGTGAAAGCTAGCAGCTACCTACTGCTATGGCTGCCACCGCTGCTGTCCTTGGGAAGGGAGGCAGGGCTGCGAGACTTAGCCTGCTGATTCGTTAGCAGTTGAATTTGCAAAGAATAATTAAATACATGTAAAGCAGAAGTCAGGCACGATTTTTTTTTATTCCTCAAAATAAACACATAAAAATGTAAATGCTTTCAGATTTCAGCCTTGGGAAAAATCCAGGAAGAGTCTATTTTTCCTGCCCAACCTCATTTGGTTGCGCACCAGAGGGAGAAGGCAAAGATGAACCATTCTACCCTGACATTCGCCAGGTTTTATCTGTTTCATCTCCATTCCAATTACACAAATGATGCTCTGCTCTCTCTCCGTTCATCCAGTCTCCCTTACCTGGCACTCAAAGGTGCAAATACACAGCATGGTTACAGCTGGAGCCACAGCTTGCACAATGAATAGTCCCATCTCTCAGAGAAGGAAAACCCAGAGCAGAAAGCCCATGACATTGCAGAGGGCATTAGTGGAAACAAGTGGACTGGTGGTTATCTGCCAGACCATGACTGCCCACTTCCAGGCTTCTTTAAGCATCTAACACTAGAGCTCTAAAAAGCTCCGTGCCTACACAGGGAATTTGGTTTTCCCTCTTGAGCCTTGAGCAACAACCACACTGATGCCCACAGCAGGAGCGTGAATGTCCCTCTCTCTCCTCGCAGGTGGAGCGAGCCTGCTAAAGGACCTTCTACCATCTCATGTTGTTTTGCAGACAGAGGGCTGTCAGGCCTGGCTGTCACTTGTCCTGCCTGGTCCCTGAGGCAGATCAGTGTTGGCAGAGAGGTGGAAAATCACTGCCTCCCCTCTTCGCTTTTATTCAGGGAGGTTAAAAAAAAATGCTTTCTGGCAAAATTTGTGGAGTTAACTACACGAGATCAATAGCTGCTAAATTTTTATATAGTTTGAGACTACTCAGCACAAGGATAACGGCTGCTTTTTCCTTCTGAGAAAGGTCTAGAAAGAAACCATCACTCAGCTATTCAGCCAGGCGCTTTTTATCAAAAGAAAAGTCATTTGCTTCACAAGGAAACACTCCTAAATTTGCATTCACCTTGCCAAGAGGGTACCAGGTAACTGCACTGTGTGCTGCAAAGGAGGTCAGAAGAAAAATCTAGCCCTCAAGCATTAAGGAGGGTGGGCACCCATGGGGTAAAAAATTAGCAAATGCAATATCAACAAGAGGAAATGAACATTGAACAATGCTATGTGCGGGTACATGTGTGACAGCAGTACATCCTCTGCCGTAAGCCCTGTACAACCCTATTTTTATCACTCTGCCCCAAATACAGCAAACACAACACCCTGGAGCTGTCTCCACACAGCAGGACTTGTTCTTGAAACAACTTCCCTGTTAAAGCATTTGCACCCCTCGCACCTACTCGCTTATATTCAGCATCTCTGGAGAAAGTGGGCAGATTTCCAGCCTCCTGTGAAGGAGAGACAGGATTTACTTTCCTCAGTGCCCTGGGCACCTGTAGCTGCGTGCGGCCAGGTCAATGTCACAGAGGCCTGAGGCAAGGCTCGGGCTCTCTGTGGAGCGGTGGGGACACAGTGGAGAGCAGGGACACCTCCGTGTGAATTTTTACTAATGTACCTCGGTTGGTCGGTGTGATGTGGCCTGAACTCACAGAGACAGACCAGACATCATAGTAGGCAAAGCAACCAGGAATGAATTAATGCACAGAAAAAATGCTCGTTGAGGAAATATGAAAGACACCTGGAGAAACAGTGAGAAAGTTATTTATTGAGGAACAGCCTTGGCACATCCAGACTGGTGAAATGTGTCCACATGTCTGAAGACAGAGACCCCAAGGAAACCCTGCACAAACCATGCCGGGGAGGGCTGCCATGTCAACACAAGCCTACCAGGGGAGGACATGCTTTTGAAGCTATGGGACAAAGCTGGCACAAGGACAGATGATTATAAACCGGTTGTCAGCAATCTTAGGTGGGACACTGCAAGGCCACAGCTAGTTGGGAGGTTTGAGAACAGGGTGGTGCGAGCAAAAAGAATGCATTTCAGGAGGAGGCTTGATGAGTTTAAGGAGGGGATTTGTACGTAGTGGTGTTTGCAATAGCCAGGGCCAGCAGTCAGTGACACACCAAGTGCCAGACAGTGCAGGGCCGCTGCATGTTCACTCTGGTCCCTGCAAGGGTGCAAGACGGTGCCTACCCTGTGGCTACCCGGTGTACCTGGGCACGAGCCCGTGCTCTGCTTTGGATGATTTCGTGCGCAGGGGCTGCGCTCGCCTCCAGCAGCTGTGGGGCTGTTTGCTGGCGATAGAGCAGCCGAGGAGCTGGAAGGGTGCCCTGGGTGTGTCCCACCGCCTATCGCAGGGACCGAGGGCCTGAAGTTGCCTTCATCTGCTTAGCCTGCTATAAAAACAAGATTGAAAGCAATTCTTGAAAGTGCTGCCCTTCTCCATATGCTAAGCCAGTAGGAAGCGAAACCCCCAGGTCAGCACATTGGACTTCACAAGTGCACACCAAGCAGAAACTCGGGATAAAATTTTTCACCAAGACTTCCTATGGTCCATTGCTGTTCTTGCTGGGGCTATATTTATTTTTTGTTGTTTTTGAAAGGTAAATCTTCTATTGTTTTATCATCAGTATGGGGTGTTCTCAGGTGGTAAGAGCTGGTTCAGGTTGGGTCTTCAGGTCATATTGACCCTGAGGTAAAGGCTCACAGCCCCAGGCAGTGTTTGTTCTTCTAACCAAGTTGTAATGCAGTTTGCATCTTGCCTTTCATGCCGTCTCCTGTGCATGGGTTTGCACGTACAAATGACTTTGCTGGCTGAAGTCACAGAGTTTGCATTTCTGCAGCCAGACACAACTGAGACACACAAAAAAAAGCTGGCTAAGCATTAGTCTTACTATATTTTTTGAAAGGAACTCTATTAACCTAGACCTCCTCTTGCTCACTGAGCTTCTTAATGCTTCTCCTACCATTTACATTTGTGAAGGGCTTTTAAAAAACACGTTACGTACCAGCATTTATGTTGATGAGTTGTATTTAAGGAATCTACTCAGTCTGAAAAATGCAGACACATTCTTCTACTTCCATTTTATGGTTTTATTTTTGCAAAATCACAATCTTTTCTTCATTGGGAACTCAGTGAGTGCAGTTGCAGTGTCCTGTCTGAGTGGTTTATCAGACACCTCAGTGTCTCACATCTTCAGGAATTTCACACCAGTGGCTGAAGACGTATCAGCACCCTATAAACATCTGCCAGTGCTTTCTTGGTACTGTGAGCAGACAGGTTGTCCTCTCCCTCTGCATGGACCAGGCCACTTGAAGTGAGGAGGGGCTGAAGATTTTGCAAGATGAATCCCTGATAGCTCTGGAAAACCAAGTGTTGTGAGATGAAAGTCAGAGCTGAGTTCTCCAGCTAAGTGATAGAGCTGAATCCTGCTCCCTGCAAATCCACAGGCAGTAATCCCTCTGACTTCCTTGCCCGAAAGCAGCACTGCCAAAATGCCATTAAACTATGTTTATTTTATTTGTTCTACTAGCAGTTTTGTAAAAAGGTGAAGCCAATAAAGACGTGAAAGCCCTGCTGCTTTCAGTTAGAAAAGTTAAGTTAGTCAGGTTAGTGATAGAAGCCCTTATGAAAGCTGAGGAACTGTGTTTCCTATTCTGCACCCCATGACAATACAGCAGCCGCTAAGTACTGCACTTTATTTTGGGAAGTGTGTCATGCACTCCAGTGTTATATATAGAAAACAGCAGATTAGGTGGTGCTCTGTTTCTTTCAAGACCCTCATGAGATTTAGGGGATCAGGTACAATTCTGGTGCCCAAGCACAGGAGCATGTCAGACAAAATGGGTAAGTAGAGAAGAAATGGAATTTCTCACACTCTGCAAGGCAGCCACCATGCATGGCGGAGAGCGAGGGTCTGGAGCAGCATACAGAAACAGAAAGCTGGTACTGTCCCTCCCCCTTCCTTCCCAAAGGAAACCTGCTTCCATCAAACTGCAATAACACCACAACTAAGGGAGCATGTGGCTTCATCCTTCAAAGCAGAATCATCCTGGTGAGATCAAAAAGTCACAGCAAGTATCAAATCAGAAAGAAAACCAAGGAGCAGCACAAGACACTGCTGGGTGTTGCCAAAGGTGTTTTTTCCACCCACAGGGAGGAGGAGAGATGAGGTAATTTGCAGCAGAGAGCGATGTGCTGCCTTGAAGGAAAGAACAATGGTCCACAAAGACAATAGATACTCCCAACACACCCAGCAGCTCATACAATGGCCAGAAGTATCCAAGTGCCTGTTGCAAAGAAATGGAGTGTTTAACCCTTTGACATGAGGAAAGGGGTAGCTTTCGTCCATACCAGTTGCACAAAAGGCTGGGCTTGCCTTGTACTTGTTAGCTGGTTTCTCCAGGTGGCCGATGGCCTCACATCCCCACGAGAGGTGGGGACCCACTGGGGAAGGAGCTTCTCCCTAAAGGGTGACTTCATCTGAGGGAGAGGCTGAGTTGGAGTTGAGGTAGGGATTGTGGGAGCAGGTGTTTGTGCGGGAGGGTGTGTATCTCACAGAACGGCCTTGGAGAGAGCAAAGCTAACATCTCAATATTTACATTTAAAATTCATATTAAAAACAGAGTCAGTGATCTGCAAACTGCTTTACTCCTGGTGAAGGTTGCTCTGCTGTTGGTTGTAGAAGCTCATCTGGATTTAAACGTGGGGTAACAGAAACTAGCTGTCAGCTGCCGAGGCTTAAAGGAGAGGAGTGAATGGAGGCAAGTCCACGCTCAGGGTGGCAAGCGAACCCCCTCCTTGCCCCCCCGGCCTTCACAGGTGCCTCTGTACAACAGGTATGAGGCTGTGGATGTGGAAGGCCAGTCAATGGAGATGATGGTGTGGATGTGGATGACGGTCCATCTTCACCAGAGGTGTTGCCGAAGTCAGAAAGGCCTACCCCCAGTATCAGGACCACCTCCATGAGGAAGAAAAGACAGGTTGTAATTATAGGCAACTCCCTTCTGAAGGGAACAGAGGGTCCAATATGCCGACCAGACCCTCCTCTTAGGGCAGTCTGCTGCCTCCCTGGAGCCTGCATTAAGGACATCACTAGGAAACTTCCTAGCCTCGGACTACTACCAATTACTACTTTTCCATGTGGGTGGCGATGAAGCTGCAAGGCGTAGTCCAAGGGCAATCAAAAGAGACTTCAGGGACTTGGGACGGCTGGTAAGGGAATCTGGAGCACAGGTTATTTTTTCCTCACTCCTTCCAGTTGTGGGCAATGACACTGGAAGAAACAGATGGGCCCAGTCTATCAATACATGGCTCCATGTCTGGTGTCACCAACACAATTTTGGGTTTTTCAATAATGGGGTGGCCTACACAGCACCAGGCTTGCTGGCATGAGAATGGATTCACCTTTCTGAAAGGGGAAAGAAGGTCTTTGCTCACAAGCTAGCAGGGCTGATTGACAGAGCTTTAAACTAGGCTTTAAGAGGGGTGGATGATACCAGGCTTGCCCGTGACAAGCTGTGAGATGACATGCCAAGGTTAGAGGGATGGGGTGCTAGCGAGGGTCCTCAGCCTGTAGCTCTGGGACGTGCTGGCTACACTGCAGCACATGTGAAGTCTTACGGAGATGAGCCAGGGGCTCCTGAAGTAATAGGAGCTGAGAGGGAAACACCAGTGAAATACCTCAAAGGAACTAAGGGGTGTTGCTTTAAGAAGGTGACAAGGCCGACAGCTTGGCTGAAGTGCCTCTAGACAAATACATGCCGCATGGGCAACAAACAGGAGGAGCTGGAAGCAACCATGCTGCTAGAAAGCTACGACCTGGTTGCCATTACTGAAACTTGGTGGGATGAATCCCATGACTGGAGTGTGGCTATCTATGGCTACAGGCTGTTTAGAAGGGAGACTCCTGGAATGCACTGAGGATAACTTCTTAAGCCAGGTAATAGACAGCCTTACCAGAGTGGACGCAACACTGGACCTGTTGGTCATCAACACAAGTGAGCTAATCGGTGACATCAGGATTGGAGGCAGCCTGGGCTGCAGTGATCACGCACTGGTGGAGTTTGCAGTCCTGAGGGATATGGGTCAGGGGAAGTGTAAAGTCAGGACCCTGAATTTTAGGAAAGCAAACTTCCAGCTCTTTAAGGAGTTAGTCAATAGGACCCCCTGGGAAACTACCCTCAGGGACAAGGGAGAAGAACAGAGCTGGCAGATCTTTAAGGACACTTTCCGTAGAGTGCAACAGCTCTGGATCCCCAGGAGTAAGAAATCAGGCAAGGAAGGCAAGAGACCAGCATGGCTGAGTCAAGACCTGCTGGTCAAACTAAAGGGCAAGAAGGAAATGCACAGGCAGTGCAAGCAGGGACAGGTGTCCTAGGAAGAGTATAGGGACGCTGCCCAGTTGTGTAGGGATGGGGTCAGGAAGACCAAGGCACAGCTGTAGCTGAACTTGGCAAGGGACGCAAAGAATAATAATAAGGGCTTTTGCAGATATGTCAGCCAGAAAAGGAAGGTCAAAGAAAGGGTTCCCCCCCGTGATGAGCAAGACTGGCAAACTGGTAATAACGGACGAGGAGAAGGCTGAGGTACCCAACAACTTTTTTGCCTCAGTCTTCACTGGCAACCTGTCTTTTCAACATCTTGAATGGATGTCCCACAAGGCGGGGACTGGGGGAGCAAAGTCCCTCCCACTGTAGGAGAAGATCAGGTTCGTGACCACCTGAGGAACCTGAATATACAGAAGTCTCTGGGACCTGACGAGATGCATCCTGGAGTCCTGAGGGAATTGGCTGATGTAGTTGCCCAGCCACTGTCTGTGATATTTGAAAAGTCACAGCAGTCAAGTAAAGTCCCTGGTGACTGGAAAAAGGGAAACATTGCATCCATTTTTAGAAAGGGTAGGAAGAAGGACCCTGGCAACTACTGACCTGTCAGCCTCACCTCTGTGCTGGGGAAGACCATGGAACAGATCCTGCTAGAAGCTATGCTAAGGTACATGGAGGATAGGGAGGTGATTCAAGACAGCCAACATGGCTTCACAAAGTCCTGCCCAACCAGCCTAGTGGTCTTCTATGATGGAACCACTACATAAAGGACAAGGGCAGAGCTATGGATGTCGTCTATCTGGACTTCTGTAAGGCCTTTGACACAGTCTCTCACAACATCCTTCTCTCGAAATTGGAGAGGTGTGGATTTGATGGGTGGACTGTTCAGTGGATGAGGAATTTCTTGGATGGGCACATCCAGAGGGTAATGGTCAACAGCTCAATGTCCAGATGGAGATCAGTGACAAGTGCTGTCCCTCAGAGGTCCATATTGGGACCAGTACTGTTTAATATCTTCATCAATGACATAGATAGTGGGATCAAGTGCACCCTCAGCAAGTCTGCAGACAACACCAAGCTGAGTAGTGCAGATGACACACCTGAGGGAAGGGATGCCATCCAGAGGGACCTGGACAGGCTTGAGAAGTGGGCCCATGTGAACCTCATGAGGTTCAACAAGGCCAAGTGCAAGGTCCTGCACCTGGGTCAGGGCAACCCCCAGTATCAATACAGGCTGGGGGATGAAGGGATTGAGAGCAGGCCTGCTGAGAAGGACTTCGGAGTGCTGGTGGATGAAAAGCTGGACATGAGCCAATAATGTGCGCTTGCAGCACAGGCCAACGGTATCCTCAGCTGCATCAAAAGAAGCATGGCCAGCAGGTCGAGGGAGGTGGTTCTGCCCCTCTGCTCTGGTGAGACCCAACCTGGAGTACTGTGTCCAGTTCTGGAGCCCTCAGCACAGGAAAGGCATGGACCTGTTGAAGCGAGTCCAGAGCAGGGCCACAAAAATGAGCAGAGGGATGGAATACCTCTCCTGTGAGGACAGGCTGAGAGAGTTGGGGTTATTCAGCCTGGAGAAGAGAAGGCTCTGGGGAGACCTTATTGTGGCCTTTCAGTACTTAAAGGGGGCTTCTAAGAAAGACAGGGACAAACTTCTTAGCAGAGCCTGTTGCCATAGGACAAAGGGTAGTGGTTTTAAACTGAAAGAGGGTAGATTTAGGCTAGACATAAGGAATAAATTTTTTACACTGAGGGTGGTGAAACACTGGAAGAGGTTGCCCAGAGAACTGGTAGATGTCCCATCCCTGGAAACATTCAAGGTCAGGTTGGACAGGGCTCTGAGGGACCTGATCTAGTTGAAGATGTCCCTGCTCATGGCAGAGGGCTTGGACTAGATGACCTTTAAAGGTCCCTTCCAACCCAAACTATTCTATGATTCTATGATCTTTGTAGTGCCTCCACCCAGACGCACCTAGGGTTTGAGCTGAAGTGGGCCACTGAAGTCAGGCTGGAAAATCCTGTTCAGCTCATGGGTTCAGACTGAGACAGGTATTCAAGTCACTCACAGCTATCTACCCTACTCCCCAGTGTCACCAGGCAAACTCCTCACTGTGCTGGGTATTGAACCAATACATAGAAAGATCTAACCACTAACACAGGAACTGGGAACTCAAGGGCCAGATACCAAACCAAGATTTTCCCAGGCCTGTGGTAGTGATTGCCAACCACATATATCTTCCTGCTTTAAAATATTATTCCCTTCCAAGCTAGAACACAGATCAGAAATACAGAATACGCAGAGAAGGCTTCACCTTAAAACACAGTCTGGCAATCACTAATATAGGTGATGCAATGCACCGTCTACCTTAATCCAGATTATGTGGAAGAGAATGTGTTCATTGTCAATGAGCTACACAAGCCTATAAATCCCCAGAGAAAGAGTGCTCTTTATTGCATGAGAAGATTAGCATGCCATAAACCAGAAGGCACTCCTACTTTCAGCAGCTGAACATGTAAAACTAAGGACGGGTGTGGGAATCAGGAAAAGGCTCAGCAACATGAAAAGAACCAAGATTTTCATGGGTTTCTAGTGAGTATGGAGATCTTTTTAAATGCTCTGTTAGAGCTCTCTGAGCAGTACTTTGTCTTCAGAAAATGTTTGGAAACTATATCTGAATGAAACCTCTTCTGGAGGTCTCAGATTGACTAGCTGAAATACTCCTCCTGCTCCAGTTAAAGACCTTCCCTCCAGTTGCCAAGCTTGATAATTCTGGAAGGAAAAGTTTCCATCTGAGTCCCTTGTGCCTGTTGAACTTTCAGAAGATCAGAGGATCAGAAGAGGAACAGGAAAGGATCTGGGAGGTTGCAGGCTTTTCAAGCATCCACATAAGTTAATGACACGTCAGGATGATTGGTTGGACGGGAGCCATTTGGCACCTCCATTCACATGATGGGGCAGCGGGCACAGCTCCAGGCTGCAACAGCAGTGGTCATCTTCTTGGGGGGCTTGTTGGCAGTTGGCACAGCCTTGGTCAGTGAATCACAGGTGGTGGCAACCAGCCGTGGCTGGCATGCGGAGCCACGGTGCAGGCAGGAAGCTCTGCCTGGCACAGCAAATACGCACTCTCGCCCTAGCTGCGGGCAGGCCAGAGGCAGAAGCCAGTGGCATGAGTCCTGCACTTGATGTGTGAGATCAGACAGGTCCAGGCTTATGCAGGATCATATGCTGAACATGAGTCAACTGTGCGATGCTCTTGCAAGGAAGGTGTTCTTGGCTGTGTTTATAGGACTGTAATAGGTAAAATATGAGAGACAATTATGCCATGCTACTAATTGCCAGTGACTCCCCAGCTGTCCATTTTTGGGAATAGTACTTCAAGAAATAGTGAGCGTTTATGGGAGAGCCACCTAAGCAACAAAGATTTAAATAATATGTGATGTTATTCTGTGACAGAAAACTGAAGCTGTTTGGGTGCTTAATCTATAAAAATAAGTGCTAAAAGGGGAGCTGAGGAAACAGCTATTTTCTATGAATAATAAGGCTTAGTTAGTTATTACCAATTATTACTTAATTACTTTCAAGATTCCTGGGGATAGAGTAAGATGGAAAAAAAACCCCCAGTATTATTTAAAGCTTTAGATGAAAAAAAAGAGTCAAACTGTTAGGAAAAACTTTCTAACTATAGACATAGTAAAGACCTAGAACAGGGTACCTACAGAGGATGTGGATTCTCTGAGAAGGTTACACAAATATTGGCCACACATAATCTGTTGATATTAATCCTCTCTTAATGCAAAGGTTTTCATGAGATGATCTTCTTAGGTCCCTCCCAAGCTGATTCTGTGACTTAGTGCCTGCCAGACATCTGCTTTCTGTGCTTCCTGTTAAAAAATGTTTTCATTTGGTGGCTCTGGGCTCCTGAAAAGTGTGCTCCCACACAGTCTGTGAAGGCATGTTAGAGGTGCCCATCTAAATTTTCACATCCTGTGTACTAAGTATAGTGCAGCCTCTCACACAAACTGGTCACCAAAGGCAGTTAGGAACAAGGAAAAATAACACAATTTGAGCTCTCAGGGGTGCTCTGAAATCAAACTCATCAACATCAGTGAAATCTGCTGAGGCTGGGATGAAATTAGTAATGGTATAGTCAGAGTAGCATTTATATTATTTGCAGGAAATAATATAAATGTGAACCCAGATATTGAATAAGGAGATTCAAAAGAAATATTGAATAACTTTTCATTCACTGTTAAAAAAGGGTAATCACAACATGCATGCATTGGCCAACTGAATTAAAGTGCATTTCCTAAGTTAAAGTACACTTCCTAAGTTTTGAGGGCACTTTGAGGGCTTTAATTAGGCACACTACCATCATAACATGGCTTCTTGTCTCTAAGAATTTAACAGAACCTTATAACTACTCTAAAGTGGTTGGTGCATTAATTTCCAAAGAAGAGTGAGCTAAATAAAGTATGTGACATGTACTAGCACATCCACAGACTTAAGAATGAAGATAGTCAAGGATTCAAAGGGATCTTTGGGGTAATCAAGTCAAGGCAACATCTCATATAGCTTCCTTCAGAAATTGTCTCCTCTTCTCATTTCCAGCCTGGCTAATTTCTATCCATTTGTATTTCTGCCAACACCATCCATTAGCTTAAGTAATTGCTTTTTCATCTTTGATACTTACCCTACTATTTAGAGAGTGCAATCTACGTTTTTTTCTCAGCTTTCATTTTGCTGGGCTACAAAACCCAGCTCTTTTAATGCCTTCCACTAGAGCAGATCCTTCTTTCCCCTGGTCTGTTTTGCACCTCTCATACTCAGTAAACTTCCCTAAGCGGGAGTGATGAGAAGTGCATGTGATGAGAAGTTCATATGATGTTTCAAAGGGGGTTTCCCTACTGCTCTGAGCAATGACAGTAATGCTTCCTTTTCTGTACTGGAAATATGGTCTCTGGTGCATTGTAGGAACATCTTCATCTTCTTTGTGGACACACCATAGGGACAGCTGTGTAGAATACTCCAGAAAGCTCTCCGTGAGGTAGTGCCAAAACTGAAAGCGATATTGCAGTAACCACTCAAATTTCCACATGAAGTTCTGTGCGGCTTCTGTGAGTCAAGATCAATTGACCCTGCATTAAATATAAATATTGCATCTGCTAGTCTTCAGTCATATGGCATCATCCTGCACAGCATCATCCCATAGCAATCAAGTGGGAATGCAATTACATCATGAACTGGTGGATATGCTGGTGTGTGGTTATTGTTGTATCGTATGATCAGAAATTGCAGTTACTGAAAGTCCAGACCTTTGCCGTGCTCAGATCCTTGCGATATTCAGCAGCTGACCTTGCTGAACAGCTCTCTGAATTTATAGGAATGCAGCTTTATGAGCTGAGATCATGAACAGATTTCCCATGGTTTATCCTTGTGCTGATTCAATCTCTTATTGTTTTCTATCACCAACTCTTCAGTGATACCCCAACTGCTTAGCAAAACTTGTCTAAAACGTTGTCATCTTTGACTATTATCCTTGATTATTTGAATTCACTGATTGGGGCTCTGACCCCAGCCCACTGGCTGAGTTCCTGGCTTAACCTCAGACCTGCCTTATCACCAGACTTGTCTGGCAATCTGGGGTCCTGGTGGAGCCTAGATATTGTCCCTGGACCTGACCTGCCCTGCTGTCACGCTGACTTCTGGCACCCCATCCCGTTCTCCATCCTGTCCCCCAACTCCTTCCATCAGTTAAGTATATCAGCAGTAGTATTTTTTAGTCACTTTGTTGGCTGTTCTTCTACCCTCTCATGTTTTCTTATCTGTTACAACCTCCTAATTTCTTCCTTTTTGGTACCAGGTATGAAGCTCATAAAAGCCCTCCCAGCTGTCTTCTATCTTAATTTAAACAGTTTCTTCAGAATTACCAGAGCCTTGGTCCCAAAGATGCATGACACGGGATCTCATGTAGCATGCATGTATTTTTTTCAGGGTCTCCAGGTCTGACAAAATGAGTAAAATTGATCTTTGCCAGAGACATCAGCTAACAAATGCATCCTGAACGTAAGCTGTAAGGTTTCCATCAGGACAGGGAAAGAACTCGGCCATTGGTGAAATGGTGGAGACAGTGTCCACAGAAGAGTTAGTAACTTGGGAAGGAACTTGTGCTGGGAAGAACAAGACGGACCAGAAACAGAAATTAAGACATTTGCCACAAAACTGAATTAAAGGTTTATAATGAAAGACAGAGACAAAATACATCAGAAACAAAATAGCTCTGTAGAAATAAAAGAGACAATTGGCTTCTGCTCTGAAAACAGGGATGCTGAGAAATGTTCCAAAACACTGAGTTGGAATGAGGCAATTCTGAGGTTTCCCAAAGCAGCTGCTGGCTTTACTGCATTTCAGTAATCTTTTTTTTCTAAAAAAACTTTTACAAGGTCCCAAAAGGCAACCACTGTCAGTAGATTTTAATTTGCCATATGTATTTTTTTGAGTTTAGAATTTGAAGAAGGTTGGAAACCACAGCACATACACCACATGAATGTTCACTTGTGTATATACATTCAGCGAGATGTTTTGTAGGTTATTAGATATTTTTTCTTAAGTTTAGAATTCCTAATAATTCAAATTTGAAAGCACTTATATACATTCTGTCAATGTAAATTGCTGTTCTACAATAAGGCCCCACTTCACAAGCAGTCTCCTGTTTTAACTGATGATTTCAAAGATCTTTGTCATGAATTGGGGTGACTCTCCCTGGGGAAGCTTTTAATCTAGTTTAGATACTATTGCACTTGCCTAAATTAACTCATGCTTCCAGCCTGAAATGATCAGTGATAGCTTCTGATCTAAAAAACACTCGCATGTGGTTTCTTTAAACAATTACACACATACTGTTGATGCAAAAAAAACTTAGCAGAG
The DNA here is from genome assembly GCA_008921705.1 of Burhinus oedicnemus. NCBI lineage: Eukaryota > Metazoa > Chordata > Aves > Charadriiformes > Burhinidae > Burhinus > Burhinus oedicnemus. The sequence goes on from VFFE01006710.1 coordinate 266,215, forward strand.
GTTGAAAATGTTTCCACTCTGTTTCTGCAGGTGACTCAAAATTATTGATTGCTAGAACACCTGAATGGCAAAGCAGGCTGGGTATGAAGACGATGCCGTGAAGAAAGTACTAAAAATACATAGTTCAATTTTTTACAATTGCACTGCAACAGATGTGATATTCATTTTTTTAGACTTCCTTTGAAACAATGCATCAAACAATGTTCCTGGACTGACTCCTACTTCAGGATGGAAGTTTTAGCCTTAGATACATTCAGAACTGGAAAAACTCCCTAAAAAATTGAAAAATACTATCAAGAATTTGTTTTGGATTCAGAGCGCAGAGATTTTCAAAGGAGCTCAGCCTGTTTGGGTGTATTTGCTCATTAGCCAAGCAAAACAGGAGCTGAGAGGCAATTCAGCTGTGGCCTATAAATATATGCTAGACCATACGCTAGTGGAAAAGGAAAGCTTCTCATGAATGTGTTTATGCTGGAAATTAGAAGGTTACTCTCCTCACATCAATGATGCTTTGGAACAACCTTTCACTGGAGGAATGAGGCAAAGCCATTTTAAGTTGTGGCTTGATTAGCTCCAAGGATGATCCCGTGGTTGTCTGTGACAAGAAATGATGGAGTGTGTGGGTCTATGGATGGGCTCCTTTGCAAAATGTGGCCTTACTTGTCACAGTGGGAACTTTGGAATGCTGAGTATTCCAGAAAACCTGGCTTTTACTAGGTGTCTGAAAGTGAGCAGAGGCCATTCATTAATATCCATAGTCGGCAGAGCACTTCAAACCTCCTTTTCATGTGGCATTAACATGAGGCACCCGGAAGGTAAGAAGTAGGCACTTGATCATAGGCAACAGATTGATCTGATTAAAACAATGTTATGAAGAATTTTCTTTAAGAAAACACTCAGAAATTCAGCATGAACAATTACATGAATGATACCTTACTCAGACTTGCTATCAGTTATTATACTATCCCTTCCAATTATCAGTTCATTGCAGGATATATCCTTCATGTTGCACAGTCTTCCACAAGCCACGCTGATATTCTAAGTGCAGGCTAGGAGTTGGCATGACCAGACATTTCAGAGAGAATGACAGTAATTATGGCAACCTCAGAGATGGGTGGCACCATCTTGCCCAAGGGCACACCAAGGCTAACCCCCATTGCCTAGAGGTTGGATCCTGCCCAGGAGGAGCACTTAGGGTGACTTAGGGTGGAAAACAATGTTGGACTGCAGGGTGTAGAGTAGGTATAACTGCAACAAGACAAAAAGGAGCTGAGCTTTGCTTTGCTTGCTTTTCTTACGTCGTAAAACTAAAAGAAGTTGGTTAAACAACAGCCTGATGACTTCTTTTCCTACAGCCTTTCTTGTCTCTCTGCTTCTTTGGTTTTTTTATTTGACTTACAGACATCTCAGTGGTCATGATCACAGATTCGGTTTTGGGTATCTGTTCAGAAGTTGTTACAATTGGGGAGCTAAATAAGACAGGACCTTATTCAGAGCATTACAATGCATCATTGTATTTCTTCCTTCATGAGATGCTTTTGATTAGCTGCCTGAAATACAGGTTTCACAAGGAACTCCTGTGGCGCAGAAGTTTGTCTGGCAAAACAAATTGAGGAGAAATGGCCCAATTAAGAAACCCATTGTACTTTTCCATTTCTAATGGCAAACTCCTCTGCTACAATCTATGTCCTGTAGGAAGAGTTTGCAAACATAGAAAGGGTCCTCATTATTTTTGAACTGACAAGCAGTGCAACTCATGCATTCATCTCTGTTTGGCAGTCCCCAGAACCAAACGCTGCAGAGGGAAAGGAGAAGCGTTGCGTAAAGCCTTCAACAAAAGCACACCTCATCCTCAGTTTCTTCAGTTAACAGCCAGCTTTCAGCTGACATGGACATGCCTACTAATATAACTGAAAGCATTAGGTACATTATTGTTCCACGTAGCAAAACAGAATGATATCCAGATGAGTCAACAACGAGTACATGCCCCACTGTGGCTCAACAAAAGCTTTAAATTTCTCAGTTTGATCTAAAACAAAAAGGCTGACAGTATTTCAGGGAATATTCCCCCAAGAATCCACTTTCTCAATTAAAGCTCATAAGCAACAGGGAAACAGGCACAGAGCTTGCTCAAAACATCAGCTCTGAATATTTGCTCATGTCTCTGCTAGCAGTTTCCTCTAACAGGAATGTTTTCCAGGATCCTGCCATTTAAATGTCTCCTGCTGGCAGCCAGCTTAAACCCCCAGGCCTTCGATCCATGAGTACAGTACTGAAGTCCTTCTACTCCTTCAGGTTCTCAGCTGAGAACTCTCCAAAAGAGAGGATACGCCTATATGGCAATAAAACAGTTTTTCCAGTTAAACCATTTCAGCCACCAAAATCTGCCTGTCCCAAATGTACATACAAAAATTCTCAGCAAGGCAAATTCTCTCCTTTGACGAGCAAACAGCTGATCAAGACAAACAGGTCAGCAGCTAGCTAAGCAACACCTAGGGCCACTGCCCAGATGATTTACTGGCCTTTGAAGAATGTATTTCCTTCAAATAAGCTTTATTGTTAAAAGGGAGAGAAAGAAGATGCAGTGAACTTCTTACCTATAAGAACATTCAACCTTTATAAGCATTCTTACTCAATGTTTTCTGGGTAGGACTTTTCCAGATTGCGTATAGTACTTCAACACGATCACTTGTGCTTTTTATTGCATGAACACTTAGTATGTAACACAAAAGAGCAATTGAAAGCAACTGTTTTATTTCCCCTACATGATTCATTCGTATTGCCTTCATCGTATCCCATTACTAAAGCAGCAAATTCCTACTTGTCTGTAGGAGTCGATAGTGCCACCTTCTCTCCTTTCTCCTCCAGAAATTTAACTACACAGAAGGTTGATCTAATGACTTACTGCTACTGAAAACCTTAACATTTGCTCCCTAACCCACAGCTGGATGACCCACCCGTTCTTTTTGCAGTAGCTCTGGCCCCCATGAAGCTTTCCTCAAGCCAATTTGACTCACTAAACCCACAGAAAACTCCCTCCTCCATTTTTAAGTTTGTTTTCTCCTGTTTTATTGGATTAAATCAGCTCATAGGAGTTGGCCAAGCAGCAGAAACTGCAGAAAGCCAGCAGCTTTCTGGGCAGAAATAGAATTTCTGATTTCCATCAGCAGCGAGCTGATAACTTGGCTCACTGCATCTTGAGAAAACATACTGAGCCATCAGAACAATCCTGTGAACATGCCTCATCTACACAGTTTAAAACCAGATTAGCTTAACTCGTACTGAAGGTTCTTTAATCCACATTGACTTTGCACATGAAGAGACTTCATACCCTCAGTTTTGCAAGCTCATCTGTTATGGCAGCATCCTTCAAAAGTGGCAAGATCTTAAAACAGCCACAAGCATTGTTGCAGCGATCATCGAACTGAAGCCCAGGAATACGCAAAGCTATTGCTGAAGAAAGAATGCAAGCAACGACTGATGTAGTGATTGTAATGCAAGGCTGAATGCAGAGAAAAACAGAAGACACCAGATTTAGCAAGCAGAGGTAGGAGTGGTTTCCACGCAAAGAACTTTATTGTCATAAATACAGCAGTGAAAAAGCAAACTTTTAAAGGAGAAAAAAAGAGCGCTTTATGTCTGTATGTTTAATAAAAACACTTTCTCTAAGACAAAAATAATTTACATTCTGATAACTCACATTCAAAAATAAATAGAGAAAGGCAGCAGGGCATAACATTCAAATGAATACCTAGTAAAATGTAGTAATGTATTTTTATTAATAATCAAGAATATAACACTGCAATATTTAATCTTGAATTTGTATATACAAATGCCATATCCCACACAGCAATAAATCAAGACATATACACCATAAGGAACATGGACACTAACTTCTGTTAAACTAAAGTAGGAATCATACTTAACAAAAATCTCCTCCAAACTGGTAATATAGGAAAACCACTTTGAGTGGTAAACAACAAAAATAAACACTGAAATAACTAAAGAAAACTAGTTTAAAAAGAAATACAATTAACAAATAAGAGTAACGATGTAAAATTACCTCTCCCCCAAATATCCAATCATTTATTTTGCTCTAAGATAGATTACACAGCACACAGGAAAGTTATTATATTTCAGTATAGTACTAAAATGCAAGCTTTTGCAATTTGGTCCATCTACATTTTGCTGATTATTTTAGCCTGCCGTATCAGAAAGAAAAGTTGTGTCCCCCTCAATCTTTGGATATAAAAAACAGAGAAATTACATTCATCAGTACAAAAGCAAGATTTTGAGAAATGTGTGCATTATTTTTTGGTGAAGCATATTTAGTTTATTACTTTTGGTCATGCAAAAACTGTGAATTAATCCCATTCCAGATGAGGATTTTACCATAAAATTTAAATAGTCAATTTATTAGATTAGAGAACACTAGGAAAAAGCTTAATCCACTTAATATCTTGCTACTGAACTCTACTCAGCTAGTCAAAATTGCACTAACCTTACACATTTGCCTCCTTAGAGAAGCAGGTGTAACAATTCTTTCAAAAAAGCTAAAAGACATACAAATTTAAAATGGAACAGATCTGAAAACTATACTTAATCATTTTTACGTAAGAGGTTCAAACATTTACAAAGCTACACATAACCTCCAAAGAACATGGAAACTAAATCATTAAACAAACTACAAGTAACCACTGCAGACCTGACAGTAATACTACAGAAAAATGAATATCATTATGCTATCAAATTCCTCTATTTCCTAAAAATGTAAGTGCAAATCAGAAGTTGCAGTTCAAATGTGTAGAAAGCTTGAAATGAGTAAAAAAATTCGGGTGTATAACTACTAATATTCTGCGTCAGCCACATAATTTATATAGATTGGAATTTTAACTATTGGAAATTATTTTTTTGAGGTAAGGAGAGATAAATTCAATGGGGTTGTCTCTCTGAAGGAGCAGAGAGAATCCTCCAACAAACATTCTATCATTGCCAAATTGTGCCCTGGGCACTGTACTCAATTCAAAAAATACATCGTTTTTGGCAACTAAATTTGCAAAGCAATCACCTGTACAATCACAAACAAAATATATTCATACTCTGAAGTTACACAGTCTTTCATCAACATCTCGAAGTATGTTATGGAGCAAACATATTCTCTCCTTCTTGTAGCAACAGGCACAGACGACCTGCCCAAAGTCCCGCATCTCCACATTAATGCATTCGTTTTTAAGCAGAATCCCTGTTTCCCAAATCTGATACTCACTCTCAAGATGCTATAGAACAATTGTCACCTATTGTATTATGTTAATTTGACATATATTATAGTAGAATTATATATATGTGACAAATCCAGTTTGCAAAGATTACAAATGTATCAAGCTGCCAGTAAACAGTTCCTATATCTACATATGACGGTGCAAGTTAGTGGTGTCATAAAGGCACTTGTCTCTCACAGACAGTATTGTCTTCTCTAATCAGTCAAAAATAGATCTAAAAATATTTATTTTAACATCCGAAATGGTTTTTACTCCTTAAAGTGGTGCAAATCATCATCTACAGAACAATAATTCATTAATTCAACATGAAAGAGCTGTGCAAAGTATCCATAATTAAATATATCTTTATAATTAATTCATTTTAATGCCATGCTCTCAAAAAAATGTCAAAAAACATGCTACAGTAGAAATGTGATTGGCACTAGCAGCCACAAATAAAAAGGCAGGTGCATACAATAGTACAAGCAAGCTTATTTACGATGTTACTAAAACAATAAAGTGATGAGTTGCAAGGAGAGACATTTGCCACAAGCCTTTTCCAAGACATGCCTGAAGCCACATCTGACCAGTATGAAATATATAATACGCATTTACATCATTAGGGACATCTTTATAGCTAGCTACCTACTTTTACAAAAATAATTCCAAAATGCTCGTTCACTTCAAAGTGAATTCTGTTTCTGTTTTCACCAAATGTGAAACGACAAGCCAAAACCAGATCCAACAGCAGAGTTTAAAAAGACACCTAAGCAGCCACTAGATAAAGTTCAGTGCAGTTTTCCGGTGTTTATGGATGGCAGTGTGAAATCCTTGAAATACCATTTATCTGGTCAATATACAGATGTTCCCCTCCAAGTCTCAGTACCTTAAAGCAGTAATTTGAAAGAGTTTCCACCAACAGAAGACCTGTTTTTACAAATCGCAGGACTCAGGTATTACAAAAAATAGACATAATTGGCTTGCCTATGTAAATACTAATTTGCAGTTGGCATTATACTGAAATCTAAACACCCAGGAAGGTGTGATGGATGGAATAAATCAACCCAAAAGCCAGCAGGTTTTTTTGCACTTTATACTTTCTGTTGTAACAGCACATTAAGAGCATATCCAGACTGCTGTGAAGTTGCTGGATGGAGCCTCAAGCTTGAGTACTAATTTTCATGTCCAGTCTTCTTTAAATAGTTTTGCCAGTACTGCGCCATAAGGAAGTTTCTGCATCTTTGAAAAATCTGCATTCACTGAACATTGCACAAGGTATTAAAACAAAAACAGAAAAAAAGAAGCCATTTGATCAAGTATTAAGCTATTCCTTCAGAGAATCACACTTCTCTGCTTATAGCAAAGACCAGAATCACTGATGGTGTACTGACAGTTGCCATGGCAAGTGGGTGACTGCGTGGGATAGCAGACATATAGCCAAGTCAACTGCTTATGCAATCTCTGTGATTTAAGCAAGCACAGAACACACCACTTTTATTATGTGCTGCCAATGATCTGCATAAAGTGCCAAAGGAAAAAACATTCTTCTATGTTAGGCCATGGCTGTTTCAGTATTCCCATTCATCTGTTTTCATGTCCAGATAGTAAAGAATATTCTGCGCGAGCTTTACCGCTTGCTTTCTGGCAGCCTTACACCGCTCGTCGCCTTGTGGGTCAACAGCATCAAGTGCTAGAAGTTGTTTCGTAAGAAGTTCTTCCAATCTCATGTAATTTTTATCCGTTCTGTTTCCATCAAAGGAAATCACCTCCTGCTGAATTTGAGACAAGTTTCCAAGAACAGTCCAAACTGCTTTATGAGACTGATGTTCGGCAGCAGTTTGCTCAGGATACATTTGCCTTTTTTCAAGTGCTTCCTTCAAATCAATATACGTTATAAGAGTTTGAACTTCTATTACTGCTCTTCTCCTGGCTTCTCTAATACAGGGATTTTTTCCTAAGCTCACCTCATCTAAGTGGGCAATTAATCCCTGCAATTCTGCTTTGGATCCCAAATACAAATCAGAAGCATTCTCTGTTTTTAAAAGTAAAGAATTAACTTCCTTCATTTTCTTACGGATCTCTTCTATTTTTAGAATGGATTGATTTTGTGCCAAATCATAAGCGTGAGTAGAATTTGCTTCTTCTTCCAAGTCCAGGTATTTCTGCAATTTATTGATCTCTTCCACTACTTCCTTTCTGTAATTTCTTATTTCCGTGTGACCACAGACATCTAAAGCATCCAAATCAGCAATGAGGCCTGTAAGCACACAGGATAGATGCCTGCAGGTATCATTACTACTCACTCCCATGAGAAGCGCAATAAGGGTTCCTCTTGCTTTGTTCACATCACACATTACAGAGTTAATTTTAGAGACAGAAGGATGTGCATCATTAGAGAGTGGCAGTGACAGCTGTTGCTTTACACAGCTTTCTATAATCTCCTGAACAGCGCATACTTTTGTCAGAGTGCGGTATCTTGCTTTGCGTAAAGAAACTTTCCCTCCAGTTTTCACCTGGGTAAGCCTCAATACAATGTCCTGAATACCTTCCTCAAATTCGTCGCTTATACAGTTACCTCCTTTGTAAAAAGGTGTAATCTCACGTTCCACAAGTGACTGTGCCTCCTTGAATATAGCCTCTATTTCCAGCCTGCGCGGATGGTTTGCATTTTGTTCCAGCTCCTTAAGCAGCCTCTCCGTTTCCTGAGCAGCTCGCTTTCTGGCTTGCTGAATATCCCCCTTTCCTTCTGTGTCTACAGAGTCTATTTCAAAAAGCTGTTTAGTAAGACTCCTTTCTAATTTCTTGTAATCTCGATCGGTAGACAGACCACTGAAGACAACCACTTGCTGTTCTATTTCTTTGACTTCTTTCTGTATTTCATGCAACCGTTTTATGGATGGGTGTTGGTTACCCATATCCATTCTCTTCTTGTGTCCAGTTTCACAGGAACTACAAGGAAAGTAAGAACGAGACTTGCGATTAATGAAGTGGTATGCAAGCACTTCATTACGCCACATGTAACAACTTTCACGACATCCTGAAACCCTTCAGCGTTACAGCTATTTTAAGTATCACTAGCAACACAAATAAACCACTTGGCTGATATTTCATAGCCGTTCCTCTATTGTTGCACACCCGTTTCCCACTCGGGCTGCGGGGGTGATGCTTTAGTTACCCTCACCACCAGCTCTTCGCGTCTACCCGCAACCTGCAGCCCTCCCTTCCCCACCTGCTCTGCTGCTGAAGGCATCGCACAACAAACCGGCCACCCGCAGCCCCGGGGAAAAAACAGCGGCTAAACCCGACGGCCCTTGGGGCGCCACAGCCCCAGGGCAGGGCTGCCTTCCCCCGCACCGCCCCACAGCCGACGCCTCCCCCTCAGCATCCGCCACCCCCGGCCGCCCCCTCCAAGCCCCTCCCGGCAGCGACTTATTTCCCCCCCACTCCCAGCGGCGACGGGGCCCGACGAAGCGGGGAGAGGACATAACACCCCGGGGAGCGCGGAGGAACCCGAGGGGCGGTTCGTTCCCACCCGCAGCAAACCCCCTCTGCGCCCCGGCCCGTAACGCCCCCGCCCGCCCTGTCCCCGCCGCCTCACCCGCTGGCCGCCCCGGCCGAGAGACCCGCTGCCCGGCCCGGCGCTGCGCCACGGGCCGAGCGGCAGCGAACAGCAGGAGCCCCGCCCGGCGGCCCTGCGGCGGCGGCGGAGGCGGGAACGGCGCGACTGAGGGACGCGGCCCCTTCCCCAGCACCGCCCCCGAGCGCCGCGCTCCGGGCGGCCTCGGCTTTGCGACACCGCCGTAAAGCGCCAGGCGCCGGCAGGAGGCGAGCGATGGCGGTGGTCCGGGCGCTGCGGGTCGGCGGCTGCCGCTACCGGCGCCTCCTCTCCTCTTTCTCAGCCGGCGGCGGCCGCACGGCTGAGCGCGGGGAGCGGCAGGAGAGCGCGGTAAATGCGGGCGGGAACTGGGGTGGCAGCTCCTGCGTCCCGGAGCCGGCCTGCCTCGGGAGAGGCCTCGGGGTCTCCCGGCCCTGCGGAGCCCTGAGGGGGGAGCGGGGGAGGCCGCCCCCGCGGTAATTCTCAGCGTCGCCGGGCGGGTGCGTCCCGATAAAAGCTTGTCTTTCCCACCGCCTCTCGTTGTTGATGTGTTTTCCAACGCCCCCAGTGTTTGTAAATAGCAGGCGGGCCTTCCCGTGCGGTGCGGATGGAGCGCTGAGGCACCAGGGAGGTAAAGCGCCTTTACAAACGGAACGGTAAGTTACGGGCTGTTAGAGCCGGCTCTTCCTAAACACGGCCTGAAAAGCTACAGGCTTCTGCGTGTTCATAAGGATGTGCAAAGAGAGTAGCGCTTAGGAAGACTTTACGTACTTGCCAATTCTTGCCATCAAGTATTCTAATAAAGTGGAACAGCAGTTGTACAAAAATAATAAAAAAAAGAAGTTGCTTTAAAAAAAAATAATCATGATTCATGTCTTTTCCAAAAGAGTGAAAGGTATCTTCTCTGTAGTGCATTTCTATTTAAGTGTATCGCATCGCTTTTGGTCAGGGTAAATAAATGAATGTGCATGATTTCTGAATTTACTATGCTTACATGTTTTAAGGTTGTGTGGAGTTCTGGAATCGATTTCAAATCGGAATGTGCCTGCAAAACTCTGCTAAAGTGATCATAACAAATTCTGCCTGTATTTTCAAGGGCCTGGGTTTCAGCCCCCCTGCACACTCCCGTAAGGACTGGATCGGCCCCCCTGACAAGCACTCCAACCTGCGCCCGGTCATCTTCTACGTGCCCCCCGAGGAGTCGCCCCTGGAGCGGCGGCTGCGGGAGGCGCGGCAGGAGGCCCAGGCCTGTGACCAGCGCTTCTGGGCACGACACAACCGTGCCTTCTGCCAGGTGAGCCTGCTGCCATGCCCGGTGCCAGCCCACCCACCCGAAATTTGGGGAGGGGGGGAAGGGAAGGCATTGGTCTCTGTGAGGTAGGGTTCAGTTCTGCCCACTGTTACAGGCTGGTAATTGATACTGTTTCTTTTAATACGCATGGTGTCTTTGTGGAAATTACTTTTTTGTCATTCATTTCTTTAAAGTGGTGTACAAAACTAAAGAGCCTGCATATTTTATTGCTGTTTAGTGGCATATAATGATACTCGCCTTTTTTCTTTCACTGAAAATACAAAGTTGTAGCCACCCTACGTGCAAGACCTGTCTGTGACTAGAGTGGCATTTGAAAATGATTCTGCAGCTCTTCTTGCTCTGTCATAAGTAAGAGAAATTAGGTGTAATCACCAAGGGTAGATAAGGGACATGCCCTGTTTCACTGGCAGTGTATCCCAACAAGGTTAAGAGTGTGGACTTTTCAGTCGTGGTCTGTCTTCTTTCATGATTGCAGTGTTGGTTAGGAGACATTGAATTTAGCTGGAAAGACAGTAACGGTTCAGTAATTCACTATCATTTGTGATGATCTTTGATCATCACAGCCTCCCAAAACTTGCAAAGATCTCAGAGAAAAAACAAAGCTTGTTTTTTCAATTCTATAGAACTGCTTTTTAAGTTTGAAAAATTACACACAAATAATTATTCTGTTTCCATCTAAGTAATTTCCCTTTTTTAAGGCTGCATGTTTTTTCTCGGTGCTCAAATTCTCAGTTATACAATACAGCACATCTTTGTAGTTTGTCTTGTAAACTGAAGGTTCAGATCCTGTCAAACAATACTGAAGCTCAGCTGTAACTTTACTCCACAAATAAGTTTTATATGTTTCAGTAGAACACTTGCATGGATGAATTGATGCATGCAGGTAGCAGGATCTAAGTGACAAAGTTACCAGTTTAACTAACTGGCTGGATTCAGGAAAATATTTTGTTAGCATTTCCAAGTATAATGAGAATTGCTTATCATTTCAGAGGGTATTAAGCAGTACACTGCTATGTGATTAAAAACAATGGTTAACTTCAAGGACTGAGTACATCAGATTCTAATGTGGAAAAACATGTTTTAGGAAAAAGAAGAATTTATTTATTCAAGACTGAAAGCCAAGGGTCTGGAAATGAAAGATGAAACAGGTTAGTGAGATCTTTGTTTATAGTTTAGTATGCATTCTGAATTCTTTGGCTTTGATTTTTATTAGTTTATGCTCTTCGTGTTCTGTCACAAGTAAATCTTGATGGTAGGATTTAGAAGTGTTTTCAGGAGCGTGATTAAAAAAAGAGGGGAGGAGCTCTTCAGAGATGTGCATGTCGGGGTCAGATCATTTGTTGCTCTGTTCTTCCCCTGATTCCTTCCCCGCAGCTGGAGGGAATGCGCTGAAATCCTAGCCAAGTAATAAAATCATTCTGTAGTCTAAAGAGGAAGGGACTTTTTCCTTTCACACCTCCTAACCCAGTGAGCTAGCTGAGCTAAACATATATAGAGCTAAACATACAGAGCATTTGCCTCAAGTGCATGTTATGGTTGCGTGGATAAATTCACACTCTTTGGCTTCAGGTCCATAGTGTATACAATGATTACAGTATTTTTCCTTGAGGGAGAATAAGACAGCTGCTGAGGAGTCAGCAGCTGCTATCTGCCTGTCTTTGCCTGAGCACAGTGGCTGTAAAATAATTGCCTCTCTAATTCACTATGTGAAACTGAAAACAAGATGCCTTCATAATAACAGTGAATTGGCCATTGTGGTATAAGGTTGAACATTTTCTTCATAGAATAATGCTCTGTTTGAATTTAGTAAAGCATCTGCTCTGACGTTCTGTATATCACAGACCATTATTTTTCTCTTCTGTTTGTATCCTGGTGATCAGCATGTGGTTGAGAAATAATTTTGATTAAGTTCTGTGTTGTTTAGGAAACTCTTCCTTTATATTGCCATTTTGGTTTTGTTTTGGGTTTTTTTGTTTTGTTATTATACCCTAGAAATAAAAGAAAAAGCAGTAAGCATGTACATCCCTTAGAAATAAAATTACGTTGGCTGCATGTGTTCACTTTTTTATGTAAGTGAATCTACAATCAGTTCTGCTGATACCAATATGAAGAAACAAATTAACTATAGGTGTTAAGTAGGCAGCCTTCAAATAGTATGTTAATCCATTGTAATATTAGATTTGTAAATAATGACAAATAGAACTAATCAATAATTTACATTTCAATGATCAGTCTCAGGAGCTTTAAAATGTATTTTGAAACAATAACAAGTTGAATATCACAATTCTGTCTCACTCATCCATATCCCCTGGGACATTCAAATTTGACCCTCATTTTAGAAGCATTGAAAGTGCCAGAAAGGTTGCGTAGGAATTATCTGGTATAGTTGAGAATATTTGCTGGTTCTCAAGAACCAGTGCTGTAGCCACCGGTTTTCCTTTCATGTTCTATGGAGAGAATCCGTCTCCTCTTATATTGTGCTTATGAGTGGCATATTCAAAGTCAGCTTTTGTACTTGCCTGAACTTGTAATTGTCTACTATATTGTTAGTAAATCTGACATCTCAGAACATACGTTCTTTGGTGTATGTTACTTGAAATTTATCAACAGCAACAGAAAAAAATATACATCTGAAAATACCATGTCAGTCATAGATAGTGTTCTTTCTGTATCTATTGACTTGCTTCAGGGGGGAAATCTAAGTTACTAAGTGCTCTTACTGGTGCTGTTTAGACTTCAGCCATGTAAGTGATTAATTTTACTCAAAGGATAGATACTCCTAGATCTATGAACTCTTTCACAGCAGTCCACTTGTTCCCTAAATAATCTAAGACCTGATTACTTAAACAAGTAATAAGGTCTTAAGAGTTACTCCAGCTTCAAGATGATGAGTATTTTTAATCTGCTGGGATCCCTAGGTAAGTTTTAAAAAGTTGGAAGATAAAAGCGTATTAACTTGTTCAGGGTTACACAGGAAGCTTGTAGAAGCAAGGAGTCACACCTAGCTCTCCTGCATCTGAACCTAGTGCTTTAATCCGAAGAATTATCTTGACATTATTATGCCAAAACTTATTTTCAGGTCAAAAAGCAACACTGAATGCAGAAGAAATGGCTGACTTTTACAAGGACTTTCTAAGTAAAAATTTTAGAAAGCATATGCAGTATAACAGGTACGTAGAAAGTATTTATGTTGGCTATTATACATTACAGCCTAAGTGATAGGTGTAAGATCAAATTTAAAATTTGAACATTTTTTTCTATAATTGGTAAAACAGCACCTAAAACTATGATTTTAGAAAATTACTTTTTAAAATGTTATTACTAGCATTTGACTGAAATTTCTGTTATCATTTTGAGTTCTTCTATTGCTTCTTGTTGATTTAGTAGAGAAATGAATCTCATGTCTGAGATTCAGACAAGATCAGGCACTCAGTTTTTCCCCTTATGGCATGGGTCTTTTCATGCTGCTCATTGAATATGATAAATATGCAAATGGAGCCAGTTCTGTTTAATATCTTTATCAATGATCCAGATAAGGGGATCGAGTATACCCTCAGTAAGTTTGCAGATGACACCAAGCTGGGCAGGAGTGTTGATCTGCTTGAGGGTAGGAAGGCTCTACAGAGGGATCTGGACAGACTGGATTGATGTGCCGAGGCCAATGGTACGAGGTTCAACAAGGCCAAGTGCCGGGTCCTGCACTTGGGTCACAACAACCTCGTGCACCGGTGCAGGCTTGGGGAAGAGTGGCTGGAAAGCTGCCCAGCAGAAAAGGACCTGGGGGTGTTGGTCAACAGTCGGCTGAATATGAGCCAGCAGTGTGCCCAGGTGGCCAAGAAGGCGAACAGCATCCTGACTTGTATCAGAAACAGTGTGGCCAGCAGGACTAGGGAAGTGGTCATCCCCCTGTACTCAGCACTGGTGAGGCCCCACCTCGAGTACTGTGTTCAGTTTTGGGCCCCTCACGACAAGAAAGACATTGAGCTGCTAGTCCAGAGAAGCGCAGTAAAGCTGGTGAGGGGTCTAGAGCACAAGTCTTATGAGGAGCAGCTGAGGGAACTGGGGTTGTTTAGCCTGGAGAAAAGGAGGCTGAGGGGACACCTTATCGCTCTCTGCAACTACTTGAAAGGAGGTTGTAGGGAGGTGGGTGTTGGTCTCTTCTCCCAAGTAAAAAGTGACAGGATGAGAGGAAACGCCCTCAAGTTGCGCCAGGGGAAGTTTAGATTGGATATTAGGAAAAATTTCTTCACTGTTGTCGAGGATTGGAGCAGGCTGCCCAGGGAGGTATTTGAGTCACCGTCCTTGGAGGTATTTAAAAGACCTGTAGATGTGGCACTTAGGGACATGGTTTGGTGGTGGACTTGGCAGTGCTAGGTTGGACTTGATCTTAAAAATCTTTTCCAACCTAAACGATTCTACGAATAAAACAGTTGAAATTTCTATGTAACAGATTCTAGTTGACTGTTAAATAAGGACTAGTAGATGGGATTCATCTCCAAGAAAAATGGTTTAATGAGAGTAATATTTAGTATTTTTGTTTTTATTATTTTCCAAGCATATAGTAAAAATGAAAGTGATTAGCCTTGAGTGTGAGGGTTTTTTTGTGTGGCAAAGCATTAGTAAAATGGTCGCCTGAACTCATCCTGTGTAGAACCTCAGCTACAGCTGGGTAAGATCAGTTCCACTGTGCCTCTTCACAACATCTACCGCATTGTTTCAGTGTTACTGTTTGTACAACAACTTGATAAACTGGATTGGGGATCTCAAACAACTGAAAAACAACTTGCAAACATGCATTACCCTGCAAGTAGCTGTGCACGCTTGGTAGAGGGCTAGAAATGAGGAAGGAATGGGAAGCTGGAGGAGGATGGAACTTAATTCAGTTACAGTAGCGCTGCCCACTGAATATGAAACTGTAACTTCAGTTTCTTTTCTATATGGGATTGAGAGATTATTGGGCTCAAAGGTGTCAAGTGTTACTGGGTTCCTAATGGAGTAATGCTAGTGAGAAATCTATTATTACTATCACTGATCTATAACAAACTGTGGTTTAGGGTTCTTTGTACGTGTTGTGCATATACGATAACATACTATACTGTAAAAACAATTTTACTGTAAAAAATATTTAAAACAAATACATGCATCTTGTCTTGTCTGTGGAGGGAGGGGGCAGGGAGGGGGAAACCTCACCAAAAACCTAAGCAACAGCATGAAAAGATGAAAAGTAAAACATTATTTTCAATAAGAGGATTGTTGTTCAAATTGCCTGTAACTGATAAGTGAGAAAGCAAATAGTTTATCTTAGAACTGGTCACCAGATGCCACTGTTGTAGTGAGCTCAGGATAGTGTCCTGTCTTCACGGTAAGAGAGTTCAGGCTTTGTGCCTAAACATGATCGTCCTTGTTGCTGCCTTGTAAAATCAGGTAGTGTCAGCTGCATCATTGTAGTTTCAAAGTGGAACTGCACTGCCCTGAAAGCAGTGGAGCTTTTTACAGGCATGCTGATTTTGACGGGTCATATTTATAAAAATCTGTTTATGCATTCAGCTGTATGTTCTTTTGCAGTGTTGCCAGCTGGCCTGAAAACTGGCAGCTGCAGTGTTGCAACTTCTAAAATGTACTTAAAACTGAAGCAATGACTATGTGTAGACGCCATGAATATTTAGTTCAGGGTACTTAGACTGGAAATACAGTCTAGTTTAGGAAAAAAAATTCGAGAAGGATATAGGAAATGAGACATGAAAGGGGAAAAGAAACAGTTGCAATGTTAGCGTGGTATTTTGATTTAACATGACATTTGAGGGGGTAGCTCAGTGCTGTGTGTCAGCATGAGTTTGGCTACCATCCTTACTGAGAGGTTAGTATCTCAGGTTTATGTTAGATCCGTACGTGCAAGGTTTCCCAGAGAGATCTCAAGAGAAGACCTAAATCCCAGTGCTTAATATTCCCTGCTAGTTCTATGATAAGCGTATTTTATTGCTTCTTGTGCAGCATTCTACAAAATGGGGGAGGGATACTTGTTAGAAACAAGAAAGAAATGATGGTATCACTTTAGTTTGTAACAGGGGCAAGAATTTGATGCAAGTTCTGAGAGGTTTAAAAGGGCTGACATAGATAGGATAGTCTGTATCTTGAATTGGTTCCAGAAGCCATGCATGCTTCATAAAAACTATTTAAAGATACAAAGACTAACTTTGGCAATATTAAAGGCATAATCTTTAAAAGGTACTGCATTAGAAACATAATCTTTCCTGTATTGGGTTATACAATTAGTCTTGGAAGCATGATTTTGTTTTGGGTTTTCCCCACCCTTATAGGTGACCAACTGTGCCCTTTCCAACACACGCATCTTCATACACGCACAAATCTTGCCCATAGCACTGCACTGGCAGGAAATTCTTCTCGATAGCTCGATAATCAGCTTGACTTCTGAAACATGAGAAATAGTTACAATTATTTTATCTTGTCTGATTTCAAATACAATGGGTTGTAAAGCTACCCATCCCTTAATTTTTTCACATTTAAACTCTCAATGGTTGTAGCCCTAAAGTCCACGTGTAATCTGTTCATGGATGTGGATATTCAGATAGACCTTTTCATAGGTTATTTAACTCTAATTAGGCAGGAAAAGTGTTGCCACGAAGAATGGAAAATGCAGGTCATCACTGAATTGTCATTTGTCAATGCCAAAGTATATTTTAATATAATTGTATACCTTTTTCATGTTCTTGTTCTGTGTGCTGATGATTTTCCTGGCTTTGGAATCCTAGAGATTGGTATAAACGTAACTTTACTATCACATTCCTCATGGGACAAGTAGCACTGGTGAGAGCTCTGAGGTGGCTTCGTTGGAAAAAGAAAAATCTTGGAAATTAATCACAGCGCCATGAAGAATGCAACACTAGCTAGGCCTGCTATAAACTTGTTGTTTATAGTGATGTTCAGAATCTGAATGACTACTGTAATAATTGCTTGAATCTGTTTGTTAAACTATGTAAATAAAAGTTGCCATTGGCCTTAATTTATAATCACTATGTAGATTTCCTTTACCTTGTATTCCAACAATATTTAAAATACTTCCCAACCAAAACATAACTGAGAAAACTATCACAAGCTGTTCCTTGTTTACATTAAATGGAATGGATCACAACTGTCACGTTTTTACCACAGAGCCATAGTTCCTAAAGAACATGTGATTCAGTATGCTGTACCTGAACTTCGGTCAGAGAATGATGTCTCCACCAACCATAGTAGTATATGTAAAAACAAAAATGCCTCATTTTGCAGCAGTTGTCAGTCTGGGGCAGTAATACAACATGGCTGAAGGATTAGGTGTGATTTGTGAGGGTGTATATACAATCAATTTATAATAATCCTCTTTTCAGTGTGATTATCTCTATTTTTAATAAAGATTTAAGGTAGGATTTCATATAAATGACTAATGCAATAGGATCCTCTAAGATAGTTTTGTTTTAATTAAAAGAAATAGGCCCCCCTTGGACAAGAGTTCCTCTAACCTATGATTGGTAAAGATTTTAGCTGTTGAGCAATGGAACAGATGCATTGCCGGTTGCTTAATCTTGGTAGAAAAGGAAACTGATACTTGGCTGTATGGAGGAGAACAACATTAGTACTAATACACGCTGCTTTCTACTGGTTCATTTCTTTCCAAAAATGTGCTGTTCTCACGAGTTTCTCCGAGGCACTCGAAACAACTCACATGAGAGGGATTTTTTTTCTGGCTTCAAGGTATGTAACATCAATTGGAAGGAGGTTGGTTTAAGTGAAATCTTACAGATATATGACATAACATTTTAATTTAAAGGAAGTGCCATTCCTTGGAATGTTCTCCCTGTCCATTTATATAGTTAAATGATTTATTTTTTTTGGATACAGTACCTCCTAAAAGGATTCTGTTAAAAAGAATATATGTTGTCAAATGAAGCGTGTTTTGCTAAAGCTATGCTGTAGGGAAGGTTCTGCTTTTGGAAATGTCAGCTCAGTAGCCATTGACCTGTTTTTTCATATCTGAATATGACACGATTTATTCACAGGCTTTTTCAGCTGGAGCAAAAGGTTTGTCAGTATCAACTGTAGTAATTCCTTCACAAGATGAAATAAATATTAATCATATAGTAGCAGATTGCACTGTTTCATACAATGATGATAGCACTGGGGCTAAATTGGTCACTGAATTGTGGTTTTAACTGTTATTAGTATATGAAAACAGTTGTTATTAGTGTTTGCTGAGGTGATAACCAACGCTCCAGGAAAATATTATTTGTGAATGTTATTTACTGCATCAGTACTGTAAAATGCAAGCTTTAATAAACAGTTGCAGTGTAGAAGAATGATTGGGTAATATAAGAAAATATCCCTGAAAGGAGGAGACCAGAACCCCAGTGGACTGGTGGTTGATAGCCATGTGTTCTGACAGCCTACGCACAAGACCCCTGAGGTAGTTTCACATATGCTTTAAGGGGGTAGAGGTCAATCCAAAGATGCATTTTCATCTTCTGAGCTGCTCGCTTTTATTAACACAGACAATTTTGTGTCTGCCTGCTGAACCAGATCAGAAAATTGATTCACTGCTAGAACTAATCCAAGGGAAAAAAGTGTTAGACATCAGTTGAATTAATATGCCTCATCATGCAGATGCAGCGTTCTACTGTTGGCATAGGGGAGATGTGGGAATTCAGATGGAAGGTTTGGATTGTGCTTCAGTCAATTCACAGTTAAAACTGTTCTCTGAATGTGTATTTTAGTGTTGGTCATCCCAAAATAATACAATCAGCATATGATGGATCATGCCAGGGTTCTGCTCGGAGCTGCTTGTAGGTTAAGTTCATGCCTCTGTGGCATTGCCTTCATTAAGATTCTGCGCGGCGTGCTGCGTCCCTTCATCTGAAGCCTATTGAAGGAGTGAGGTATTTATCTATTAGGTAAGTGTCGAGCTCTGATTTAGAATATCTAGTAAAACCACTGTGAAAAGATGTTATTAAAAATAATCCATCTGAAATTTTAAGTCTCATTACCAAAGCCAGATACATTTACTGAGATAATTACATTTTCTGAGCAGCCAAAAGCCATATCGTTTTTGCCAGTGTTGCATTACTTTTGATATTTTTTTCTTGACTCAGAGCAGTTGTAATAATGCCAGCTGCTTTCAGATATTATTGATCATAAATCCTTTATACATCAAAGGAAGAATAAGGAGCTGCCGCAGACTACTAAAAATAAATTTTTTATGTATACAAAGGCCTGCTACAGTAACTGAAGCTAGTGAAATAGATCAAAGAGTGACTTCTCTGTGCACATTTTCTGAGTATAGGAGAAACACAGGGGAGTGTTCTTATCGTTTAGGTATTTAGCTAATCCTGTCAGAAGGAACCAGCAGTATTTGATATTTAGTAGTGTCAGCATGTGCCTTTTTAATCTGTCTTCTCAGTAAGCACATAATAAAGTAACAGTATTTTGGTAATATTCAAATAATTTTAGATAGTTTGTATTGATTTGGGGTGGTTATGTTCTGATAATCTGTGTGGGGTTTGCTATTCACTGAATTTCTGTACTGGAGCATTAATTTCAATAGAATACGAGAGGAGTAAGAGGAAGTGTCAAATGGGGATTGAGAGGCAGACCAACTAAACGTTGGTTCGAAGTGATTGTAGCACCTTTATATATGCATGTTAAAAAAATGCATCTCAATTTCATTAGGAGTTTTAAAAGTAGTCGTAGCAACCACTGAGAAGATAGCGTCTATATTTAACTGAAAATTCTTGGTGATAAAATTATAGTTTAGTTCAAAACTCAGATTTGTTATTTAGAAGCTGGCCCTTCTGGGCCCCATTTTAAGGGGACTGTTCTGCTTGCAATTTTTAACTTCCACTACCACGAAGCAAAATTGGTATCCTACAGGACAATCAGATTTAGCCAAACAAGAACTTAATTTGCATCCTGTGCAGAGCCCACGGGCCAGTCTTTTGCATAAAGACTGGGAGACTGAATTGCGTTCAGGAAAGGAAAATATATGCTTGGAACTGTAATAGGCATGAATAACATTTTCATATTAAAAATTGTATCCACTGATTGCTGTAAACTGATTCACAGAATAATAACCCCATAATTACTTCATTTCTTATGAGTTTATTTCTTAAAAAGAGTTTATAAGTACATGGAATGTAATAATCTTGAAATGTGTACTCATTAATATTCATTATTATATAAATCACTTCTTTGTGCCTTGCCTTTGCATTCGTTAATGGATTAAGATTTACCCAAGTATTGTGAGATTTAGTTGACTGATATATTCAAAAAGCAGATGCTGTGGAAGTGCAAAAGGAGTACTTTTGACTAGGAATAGTAACGGTGTGATCTTATTTAGAATAAATATTATTTTATAATACTACCTACAGTCAAAATCAGTTTTAAAAGCCACATAAATGCTCTGAAGACATGGTCCCTGTTTCATACAGCTGCTTGTGTTTTACTGGTTCAAACCAGATACCTATTTAATCAAGTTTATTACATTTTGCAGGCAAAGGCACCCTGATTTTGCTTTCTGGCGTATGCAAGTTCTCATCCTTAGGGGTGGCCCCAGGTGTGTTGTGACCAGGGCCTGAGGTGGCAGGAGGCAGCAAGAATGACTATGCATCTCCTGAGTGCCAGGAGGCAATTAGCACTCAGCCTAAGCTGGAGTAGCCCTGAAGCGGCTTTGATGGACCATAACTGGCATGAGTTTCCAGCAGCCCCCATGCCAGTCAAGAACTGCTGGCATTCAGCAGTACTCTGTTCACACCGCTGCCTCCAAAGAACCCACTGATATGATTCAGCTGCAGAATTGGCTGTGATAATTTTCATCCGCTGAGCCGAAACACATTAACAGGCAAAATGCAAGTTTGAGAATCATAAGAAATTCAGGCCGCTATTCTTATCTCATTGTTAAAGAACTTCCTGTTGACAAATTTTAGCTCCGCCCTGCCATGGAAAATTTTTCATAAGATGATCAGTGTGTAGTGTACATTGGTTGTTTTTAAAGGGTTCCTGAAAACTTAGACATTTTCATTTCTAGAATGATACGAAGTCTAGATTCTTGGGGAGGGGGTGTTTTGCAAAACAGATTTTGTAGTCAAGGCTATATTAGAAGGCAAAATCCATGAATTGCAAATTTCAAAAGAGATTAATTGACTGCCTTGATTGCTTTCCAAGTGATTTTATTATTCTGGAGTGTCATATAGAAAATGGATGGTATGACACAGCATAAATATTCTGTAATAAAACAAGTCAAGACAGTTCTGACCTTAGTAGGTGTAGAAACTATAAATACTTAGGTAGAAAACTTATTTGTCCAAAATTGTATGAGACTGAAAGACAAAATGGAAACTAAATTCCAATTAATATGTAAGAAAATGTCTTCTGGATTTACCCACCTTCTTCTTACATTTACCAAAATAATATTTCACTTTTAATGTCATGTCTGGAAAACCTCTGGTTTTCTCAGGTCTCATGAAAAGTTCCACCATGAAAAACAGAAGAAAATACTAAGCTGACATTTGAGTAAATAGCCACAGGTGCTAATTTGTGTCAACGGAGAATTCAGGCTCACTTCAAAGAAAAATTCAGCTCTGCCATAGGATATTATAGAGCGATTTTAATTGACAAGAAATGCTCAAAATTAATTCAATTGCTCTGCTGCTCTGCTGCTTCTTCCCTGATGCTGCTTTTGCTGTTGGGAAATGAGGGGTCTATTCAGTGCGACGCCTGGAGACTTGCTGCCATGCTTAACAGTTACCACAGTATTGCAGCCATAAATCCAATTGCCATAGGACGGAGTAAAATAGGCTGGTGCTGGGAGAATGTGGCTGAAGAGTTGCTACTGGACAGGGCATGTTTCCATGTTAGGAAGATTTTTCTCAGGCTTTTGAATCATGAGGTTCACACTTTCTCTAAAAGCAGCAAAGCAGCTTATTACTGTCTTGAGTCTATAATTTATAGGTGTTATCTAACAGCCACTTAGCACTCGATGTTCAATTTCATATGTCATTAACGATGTCATTTCAACTTCTAGTTCAATTATATGTTTACAAGTAAATTAGAAAAGCAATGTCACTTACAGGGTGAACTTCAGTTTGGGGCACTACCGAACAGAGTTCACAACCAAAAATTCAAAGAGAAAGAAGGTAAGTTAAATTAACGAGAATGCCAGTAACACAGCATTCCAGCCTCCTTTGGTTGCAAAACGAGTAGGATGGGAAATGACAAATGCGTGAACCTTCCTTTAAAGATATTTGTAGTGTTTTCTGCATTGGTGCATGATAAACCTGGCAGTAACATTTTTACAGTTGTGTAGTTAATTATAATGATATAGGGCATGTTAAAATGCTGCCCACAACGGAACCATTTACTGGGTAGATTTCTGGTCAGAGTTATACACTGACAAAGGAAGATACTATTATTCATCAGCCTGTTCCATGTGAGTCATGACAGTTTTCAAACATATGGTGATGGTGTACTTTGTGGCCCTTCAGCATGTAATAACAAGTGTAACACTGTGTAGGCAGTACATTTCACTTTCATGGCTAATTTATATACATCAGTTGTTCCCAGCTTTTTCCTAGTGTTTACTGAGGCATGTTTCAGTTCCTGTTTACAGTTACATTATTTTCAATATGTAGGGTTTGCTAAACTATGTAAAACTGCACTATATATATATATCTTTGAAACAATTTCAATGTATTTTAGCTTTCATTAAAACAATTATTATTTTAAATATTAAGGAATAATTTTATGTTAGAATACACAGATTCAAAATCTAATGTACTGCATATGGCATGTTTCAGCAATTCCCCAGAACTTCCCCAGGAGACTGTTGTTAACTGATGTGATGTAACTATGTAATCAAAACACCTCAAATAGTCCAAGCGTTTTAGGTGATGCTGCTGTTGTAGAGAACTGTGGTGGCACAGATTTTTTTCCTTGAAAGAAATTACTACAAGCTCTGCTTTCTGTGAACTGTACTATGCCCAACTGGCCACCAAAGTCAAAGGTCAGGGAGTCCTGCTTTAAATTCCTATCTTCAATGATTTGTCCTCTGAAGCAAAATGGCAGCCTCAGAGTATCTGTGATGATCTACATACTGATGCCTTTTCCTTAGCTAGTTTCTGCATAAATTACAACTAAATTGAGTCTAGCCTTTTTGGCACAAATAAAACCTTCAGAACATGATGTGATGCATCTGCCAAACTTGACGAATTAATAGCATGCCCTCACTTTTTTTATGTATTGGTCTTTAAAACATCTATACACAGATGTATGAGGAATTTCTTTCTTCAGAAATGGACACCTGCAAGGCTACTTCCTAAGGCCTCCTTTCACATTCCCTAATATAGGGGGTATGCTAAGTGTGGATGGACTAGGTTACAGATGGACCCCATGGAGGTCCTGGACAGAACCATCACATGGAAGCAAGGTCCTTGTGGTTGTCTAAATCACACAGGGAGCCGGGAATAGTATAGGACTGGGAAGGCACAAAGATGATTTAAAACCATTCTCTCAACCCCTTCTCAGCTGGGCTATTAGACTCTGTTCTAGACCTTTTGGAGACTATGCAGATTGAGTTCTTCAACAATATTTGCCCCCAGGTAACTGACAGACAAGCCTATAGAGATAAACCACACCATCCATCCTGTAGGAGTGAATTATGCAATCATTTTGCTAATGTTTTAAGTCTAAGACTTGATAGCAGTGATGTACATATCTTGTTTTCTTCTGTATCATTGTGAAGATACAGAAGAAATGAAGAATGCATCCATGGCATGTCTTTGAACTTAATGCTTTTTAATGGATTTCTCTGTGAACTGGCAAGAAAATGTTTCATTAAAGCAGGTAAGAAAAGGCAGAATTATAACAGAAAAGACAGGAATTACATCATCTGAAACTGAAGCATAAACTTCACAGTACATACGTGCTGTGGGAAGAGGGAGGCAGCAAGGAGAGAGAACTCGTATCCAAACCCCTGGGAATAAGATCATCTCTCCTTATCCTGCATCTGCTCTACTTCCCAGGAGACAGGATGAGGAACAAAATACCTAGCACAGGCAGTTCTGTTTCCTATTGATTTCTAGAGTGACTCTGCCCTTCTCAGCCCCACGTAGTGTATACCATCCATCTAGCCACAGGCTTATTCACAGAAGCCATTTTCTGTAGAGGCATAATTGGTCATTGGCACAGAAACTACAGAAACAGTTGTCACATAGCAGAAACATTTCCATTTCCCTTTCCCTTGGGGCAAACTGTATTACTGTTAATTCCCGAGTCCAGTGCAGCTGAGTACTGCCTCAGTTTGTATACCCTCTTAACCAAGGCAAACTCCAACAATGAAAAGCGGATGTAAAATGGCCTCCCATAAAAAATGAGAAATTCCCATCAACCTCGGATGCCAAGTGAATTTGGTGTAATTCCATATAGAGTTTTAGTTGAGAAGGAGAGAAAAGCATTTAACAGAAGAACTGAAAGGGAGATAAGGGTTTGGCAATTACTGTGGCACATGCAGAAAAGGAATACATCAAGTTAAAGGGAGGTTACTGATAAATCAGACTTAGGAACAATCATTTTCAATAGTGAAATGGCACAAACAATTGCAGTACATTAGGCTCAAGAAAGATGAAGCAAATGGGAGCAGTGAAGGGCGAGCTGAATAATCAAGGAGATGTAGAATCTCTGTTAAAGAGATTAAGAGTTCAGTTTGTTTAGCCAAGCAAATTGATGGTCAGGAGGGGAGAAAGGAGTGCAGAATCTCCGAGACAGGTGAGTGGAGGAAGGACCAGCTAAGAGGGTTAACCAGGGAAGAACCTTCTTTCTCTACAGTAATTTAAACAAACATATAAAAGAGAAGTGTTACATTTGAGGACCTCCTTAGAAATGCAAACACATAGAGAAATGGGGCTAATCACTAGCAAGGGAAAAGAGCTGGAAAGAAATTACACAATTTGGCACAATATCTATATGTATGTATTACCCTTGAGACTGAACACTGGAGGAGTGAGGTTCTTGAGCAGGAAGGGCAAGATGCCTGCTTGGTTTTCAACAGAGTTTGATAATTACATTTAGAAAAAAAAAACAGATGAGGTGGCTATCTGTAATGTCTTTTAGACTTTTGAGACTTGGTTCTCTTTCATCAGTAGCTGCAAATTTCTACTTGGAAAAGATCACATACAGGCATATGCTGGCATTATCATTTCTTGTGATTAGCATATGCATGAGCTTTAATAAAAGGCAGCATCTGAAAAATCACAACTTCCTTCTTTTATACATGTATGTAGGAATCTTAGTTAGAATGAAGTGAATATATCTTTTGTATCTCCATGAGGCAGCATCAGTTTCCCTGGTGCCAAGACAATTTTATGTCCCAGTCTGTGCCTCTGCTGAATATTGTCTGGAAAAAGGAATGCCTTTCTTAGGCTTTCAAAGATTCACTTCTCAAAAAAAGAAAAATCTCATACTGGTTAATGAAATTATCACAGATTTACACGGATGTGTGACTGAAATTAAAATCACAGCCCTCACAGGTGGGTTTTTTTTAGGGAAAAAGCACTTTTCATAATGAAATTCTGGAGAATTTAATGAGAAAAAGGTACCTAAAAGTCTCTTTCACTGTGGAAAAAACCCTACAATCACTACTAAGATTATCAAGGTAAGAGTCTCACCTAATCTAATTGCAAGTAATCTGGCAGCAAAGCCTGATGAGTTAGCAAATCTCCATAAAGGAATGCTGACGCACCATATAGGTAACAAACGGCTGGTGTTCAAAGAAAGGCAAGGGGATAACGTAAGTAGTAATAAAGCAGGCTCTTAGAGTAGAGGCGATCCTTTTGTTTTCTGCTTTTAGCTAAGTGTTCCTGAGTTTGAATACAGACTATCAAATATTTTGTGTTTGGAAGAGTCTGTGTGTTGTGTTTGTGGAATAAACTTTTTTCTATCAATACTAGGCCTTATCCCAATAGAAAGGGAGCGCAGTCATAATTGGCAAGTAAAGACACGGGAGAGTGAAGAGTACTGCATCATACACTGAATGTTCTTACTCTAGTAGTGGCCAAGATTGTGATATTCCACCAACAGAGGGGTTTTTTTTTTTATTTCCTCTGAAGGATTTAATACACTTCTGCAACGGTTCAGTGACTGAGGTAGGTGAATACAGAAATAATGTAACTTCCTGTGACTCATATGCAGTGATTAATAATTCTCATAACCTTGAATGAGCAACTGAAACCCCAAGAGAGAATAAACTCACTGAAAAGTGAGAGTACAGAGAAAGGAAAGGAGGAGTGTAAATGCAACACTATCTTTCTTCATCTATAAGCACTAGAAGTCATGCAAAGCGAATATGGGGAAGAGAGTCTTTCGAAGCTAGAAAAGTGCTGGTAGCCAATTATCAGCTCACTACAGAACATGGAAGCAAGTAAGGAAGAAAGTTGCTTCATCTTTCAATGAAATGAGAGGTGTGTCAGAAGCAAAGAAAGAAGAGAATTTGCTGGTTGAGCACACTAAGTATGTCGTGGCATGAGCATTCCCTCATAGAGGTGGGAACATACTGCTTGAATGCAGGGAGTAAAGATACAAGTCTAATTATCGTCATAAGCTCTCCTCTGTAAACCCTTAATGTGTTGGGAATTTTGATGCTTAAAAGTAGGATCTTGGAAAATACTGACAGTGTCTGTAAACTTGTATAGCACAGAGTATTATAGTTTGTCAAAGGGTGCAATTCTTACCTCCTTGATCAGTTATTACTTTGAAGATCACAGTGGAACTTGGAATATATAAATACAGCTGTGCTGCTGAAATTGTCTAGTATTTTTCTTTATATTCACATTAATATTGACACCCAAATTCTCTAATAGCTTCTAGCTTTCAATTGGTGACTTTAACTGTATTGCCTGAGGTTTTTAAGTCTGTTTTTCATAATAGAACTGTTTTAAAGCTAAGTTAATGGGCTTCTTAAAACCCTTCAGTATCTTTTGGGCTTTAACAATAGCATGGCTCTGTAATAGCTGGGAGAGGAAAAGAATTCTGGTTAGCAGAATGTTAATGTCCAGCACAAGCATCCTGCTCTGTTTAAAAAAAGTAACGGAAATTAACTAATGAAATGGCCTGTTAAAAGTTGAATTAACACTGCATGCTTTATTTCCTTGTTATTTCTCTGTGGATAGAAAATGGCAGGGAAAATGACACTGGCTTTCATTTGTTACGGCTTTCTAGAAATCCTTGTGACTCTGAAAAAGGAGAATTCACTTGCATGTAAATAAAGCTTATTGACTTGGGAAGCAGGATCATGATCAGTGTTTATTTTACTTAGTACTTTAATGCCATGCCCAACAGTGGGTTTCCCATGGTATGTTCAGGCATCTTGACTATGACAATGAGTCACGTCAAACAAAATACAGTCCTTTTACTCCAAAGTGCCTGAACTCCCTGATAACAAGGTAGCTCTGCATACAGTAATTGCACATACGCCCAAAGGAGTTAGGCTAAAACTGTGTCTGGGACTGCATACTTGAAACTTTTGACTCTTCAGCACTGATTTTTGTTTCCTCTTTTCCATAGACATTCTTGTAGGAAATACAAACTAAAAGCATATGCAACTGTCAAGTGATTGTGATGAAAAGCCAGACCGGTTGCTGAATCTGGCCTTTCAATATTTATTATTGCCAGGATGCTTTTAAACAGCACTTTAGCCGCGGTTGAAATTATTCCAATGTAGTGCTTTATTGTAGCTAGCCCATATTTATAGAATGAAGTCATAGATTTCAGAGACTGTAGGATTAGATTTAAAAAACTTTTGTCTCTTTTGGAGGAAAGATCCTCTAAGCCAGGAGGATAATTTTTTTGAATAACAATGGTAAAATACAACGACCTACACTTCTTAAATGAAATGAACCTGAATTTCTTTATAGAGGCTTGCTCTATTCATGGATGTCAGTCAAACTGAATCCTAGTTTGCTGCATGTACTTCTCACACTGTTGCACCTCAAAATGTAAGAGCTTTGTGCTGCATTAGTTGCTTTTTTTCTCTCCCACTGTGAATTACAAACCTCCCTCTCTCTTCTGGGAGAGGAGGGAAATGGGTATATTGAAAATACAGAATCCAGCATTGTACATAATGTGTTTTGGGGTTTTGTTTTAATATCCACTCAGATGTCT
Source organism: Burhinus oedicnemus (assembly GCA_008921705.1). NCBI lineage: Eukaryota > Metazoa > Chordata > Aves > Charadriiformes > Burhinidae > Burhinus > Burhinus oedicnemus. Next base: position 294,575 of record VFFE01006710.1, read on the forward strand.
GCAGAAAACCACGGTGACCTTTTTGGTGGCAGACAAAGAATATTCTAGAGACAGCACTTCAGCCTAAAAGGAGGGCATAGAGCATAACTAGCTCCCTAAGAGAAGATGGAAATGTGGGGAGTAAATAGTTTTTACTGCAAGATGAACTTGGATAATTCTTACGTAGATGGGACAGGAAAAACAAGATCCAAATGGAGAGGAACTCTTACAATATTTCAAGTCGGGTAGAAGCTTGAGGAAGGAGCACGCTCGCCAAGTCTCTTCTGTGTCTATCTTCTGCTGCGTGCCATAAACAGAGGGGAGCAATACTGCACTTTAGTTCCATTGAGCTAATCAACCTTCCTGCAGGAGGGAGCTTATAGTGTGTGCTGCTTATATGGGAAATTGCCAGCATGCATATACTTGATTAGCCAGCGTATTATGAATCAGGGTCATAGCTGGAGTAGTTGCTTTGTTCAGAGATGCTCAGATCCCTCGGGTAAGCAGCTAATTGCAGGAAATCTTTTAAAGCAAATGTGTGATAGGAAGAAAGCAATGAATATTGTTTAGTCAAAAGACAGGAGTGGTTCCTTTGAATCAGTTCTCTTGCATAATTATGTAATTAGGGCATGTTCTATTTTTAATTAAATCTCTTGCATATTCATGAAAATACCCAACCTGTGGACCAATTGGCATGACTCTTACTTTTAAAATGTAGTTTGTAGAAAGGAATGCCCTTCAATTTATCTTTTTTTTCCTCTTTCATATTACTGTGCAAACACATATTTCATATTATTATACATAGTTAGCCTATTTTGCCTGTCAAAACTAAAATACTACAGTAAACCATTAATACAAAATTGCCAGAGAAACGTTTTAAATGGACATGAAGAACACAAGAAGCTGCTGCTCTGAAATACTAGTATCACAATTGGGTTTTGTTGGGCAGCTTGACCCGTGTAAGTTATCAGTCAGTGAGTGGTATTCAGAAAGTAAACTTCAATTCCCTCAGCTTTTCCAATCCAACAGTGACTCTGTATTTGCAGTCTGCAGACAATCCATGTTCCCCCAACTTTGTTTTGTTTCTTGTGGGCTCCTGTGACTCTTCCTGTTCTTCTGCCTCTTTAACAACAGCATTAGCTTTGATTCCTCTTCCTTCTTCCTGCTTCTTCTCAGGAGTCTTGCTTTCTCACCCAACTCTTGTTCTCACATCTGCCATTTTGTAGACTTGCTCAATGTTGTACATGAGGGCAAACAGATACAAGCTCTGCCTTCCTTGTATATTTTAGATACTGGCATTTAGGTGAGGCTGCACATTTTGATTTACCACTATACCTCCATGTATTTCCATTAGCTTATGATTCATACCCTGTATGTAGTGCAGGAGTTACACAGGCAGTTAGACCAGATGATTGCTGTAGGTCCCTTCCAACTGAAATATTATATTCTATTCTATTGTATGTGGAGCTCAGATGGTAATGCACTATAGTATTCTGCTCAGACATTAATAATTCTTTCATAAAGATTCTGTCACTGTCCCCTGAGGATTTCCAATGTACATTTTACTGCTTTGCTATATTTAACTGTTTTTTCATCTCAGACCTCAATTCCTTCCATCTTTCATTTCTGGGCTTAACTTCTACCTAGTGGAACGTAAAGCAACACGAAGAAAATACTGTGACCATTCCTTCTTCTCTAGTGAGACTGGGAATGAAATTGGAAGCTGCAAAGAAATAGTTCTTGTGACAAGTGCCACCGACTTCTCATGGAAGTCTTACTTTTTATGTGCAAACCTACAGAAGAGTAGGGATCTTTCACTTCGTTCAATGTGGAACAAAGACAAGGGCGTTGAAATATATTAAGAGCACGTAATTAGCCCTAAGGGGGGGGACCCAGCCTTCACCACAGAATTTGTACTTCAGCCTCAGTTTCCCTGGCGTAACTTGCACCGTGAGCTGGTAGAGCTCTTCACGTGCCTTTGTCCCAGAGGTGTTCAACTGCCCCGGCAGCACCAGCTTTACGAGTCCTACCGTCAGCCTGCTCTGCAGAAGCAAAACCCTCAACTTCTTCTCCAGAACCCTCAGAACCACCAACGCGAAAAGCACCTGCGGTGGCAGCCGGCTCTGGAGCAAAACCACCTCAGCGTCACCGCAGGGTGCCCTGAGGCAATGCCGGGTTTTGCTCTCTACAGGCACACACTTCAGGCAGACGAGGCCTCGGAGAGGTTTACCATGGTCTCCCCCGGGGATGTCAGTGTGGGGCCTCGCCCCTGAAGGCCTTCATCAGCATCCCTCCCCTCCCTCCCGGCGGCCAGCCCCGCCCTACGGTGGCGGCGACAGGCGGGTGCCGCGCTGAGGGGAGGCCGGGGCCGTTGCGCTCCCGCTCCCCTCGCC
>VFFE01006710.1:296966-312068 GCA_008921705.1 Burhinus oedicnemus
GGGAGAGAGAGAGCGAGAGAGAGCGAAGGTTGTTTAATTTTTTTGCCTTTTTATCCGCAGTTACGCAAACAACAAAAGGCTGCGCGGGCCGGCTGGTCCCTCCGCAGCGCCGCTGACAGCCGGCCCCTTCGGAGGGGTGGGGTAGGGTTTGGGGGGATGGGGACACACACACAGAGAGGAGGTTGTTTTTCGGTGTTTTGTGTAAAGCTCGTCAGTCGCGATCACCGCTCGGCTACGGGAGGGAGGAGCACCCCCCCCGGCGGAGATGGGGCTCGGCTCGGCTTTGTCCCCTTCTCCCCTCCCGGCTCCCCTCGGTGCTGCGGCGGGGCCGGGCGCCGCCCAGGGAGGGAGCCCGGGCAGAGGCGGGTGGGGGTGGCTGCCGGCCTCCCCCCTCCTTGGCGGTCAGCTCGGCTCCGGGGGGCCGCGGCGCTTTGGTTTTACTTCACGGACTTTGCTTTGGGGGTTTATTCTGTTGCTAATTCGGAAATGGGGAAAGAAGAGGCGGGGGCAGCTCCGTCTTGGGTTTTGTAAATAGTGACCGGATTTATCTATTGTAGGTCACCTACCATGCTGTAGTCGGAGGCGATTCGTAGACTTAGGTCTTGGCCAGATTTCTAAAATAAGAAAAACGTTCATTAGGAGCACGTTATTCTAGCAAAATGACGTGAACACATCACTGACTTAAGTGATAACTGTGTCTTTAGGGCAGAGATTAATTAGAAAGACACTTTAAAATCTTACTCATTCTGACTTTATGTTTCTAATATTTTTAGGTAACGAGGTGCCCGATTGTAGATATGCATAGCACTTGTCTGTAGTCACAAGAAGGAACTTCCTGACTCTTTATTGAATTCTGTGTTCTAAGCATATTGAAGCATATTTTAATGACCAAAGCAGCATCACCTAGTGTAATGCTATCGCCTGGCTTTTTGAAGGCTGCTAAATCAATGGTGGTGCTCTTACTCTTTTTCTTTTCTTTTTTTTTTTTCCCCTGTTAATGATTTCCATTAGTGTATGTGATTTAAATGTAGCAGCAGTGCTCAAGTGCTGCTCATGAAATTAAAATACAGAATCAGAAAATAAAAACAGCTAGAAAAAAGTGAAAGATTGTTTTTATAGTTTGCTTGGAACAGCGAAATGCTGAGCAAATATCATTCATGATATAAAATACTTGCACAATTAGACATAAAAATACATAAAATGAAGACTATTAAAATGTAATTTTAGTGTTCTTGCAATTGGCAGAAGGTTTAGTAACAATTACTCTGGGAAGTAATTGTCCCTTTCACTTCCACTTTTGTATTTGCACTGTACTTAAATAGGAAACTTATGCCTGAAGGGTGTGCGGTGGAAGCTAAAAAGGAACCTTCGAGATTTAGACAGCTTAGCATTTTAATTAAAAAAAAAAAAAAAATCAACAAAACTCAACTAAACAAAACCCCAACGAAACTAAAAACAACACTTTTTTGAATGCACAATTGATTTCAAACTCTTTTGGAAAATAGCTTTATTTTAATTGATTATGAATTCTAAAGGTTCAGCAAAACATGACAGAGGATATTACAACCCTAGGATTATAGATACAATTGAAAGTAACAGATTCAGCATTTACTGGCAGCAGAGAGAAAGCTGATCCATCTGGTGATTCTGAGCAGAAGACCTTGTATTTTGTAAGTCACTTGCACAATTATTTTTGTGGACACATGGTTTAAGAGGACATTTTTGTGAAATTACAACAGATACGGGGAACTCTAGCAGTTCCATTTAGATACACGTTTTGTATAATGTAGAGCCATGTGGGTAAATGCAGGGAGTTTAAATTGTCAGTTCCTGAAACTCGCGCAACAATGCAGTATTGCGTCTGCATCATGTTGCAGTTGAAGTTTGGCAACCTTTCTATTTCCGAAGGATGATGATGGAACTGGACAATTCCAGTAATCAGAAATTCTAGCAGCAATTTGAGCTTAGATTCCCTTCACTTTCTAATCAAAGAAAACACGCTATCGTGTGTAATTAAAAAAGAGAATAGTTACCCTCTAAACATCTCGTGAAATAGCCTCATTTACTGTTTGTCAAATTACTATGATATGCTAACAGTACCATATTAATGGAAACTGATTTTTAAAAAAGTCTGCATTTGACAAAAGAGGAATTGCATAAAAAATTGTTAATTAAGTTTGCAGGGGTCCAGAATACATTCTTCTGAATGTTTTTGACATACCAGAATCAAAATGATACACACACTTAAGGGATATAAGAGCAATTCCTGCTGCTTCTGTTTATTGAGAACTTACCATGATAATGTCAGAAAACCCTCACTTGTGTGCTACTCTTAGACAGTGTACGTATCTCTTTGTATATCTCTATGTGTGCATCTATTTGGGTATACGCACATACCTACATATGTCTCTTATTTAATTGGGAATTGGGAGTTTGGGGAAATATTGTAGCCTCATATTCAGTTCTGGGTCCATTTAATGCAGGTTCTGTTTCTCTTGAGATGTGGGCTTGTGCAGTTACTCTTTCATCTTTTCCTCTCTTTGGCTTCTCTGGTAGACATGCAGTTGGATTTATTCTGGGAGTAATAGCATCTCTTCAGATGCATGGCTCACGATTGTTTTAAAACTTAATTCAGTGTACAAATAATTGTTAAAATAATCTTTTTTATAAGAGGAGTGGAAAATAAGGAAATTTGGGTAAATTCATAAATAAACAAAATATGCTTCTGTATTTAATGTTGAAGAGCATAGTAGCAGGTAGTGATGGGGACAAGCACGCTAGGTCTGTTTAAATAAACACCTCTTGTAGTCTGTCTGCCTCCAGGGTGTTGTTCAGTATGACACAACTATTGTAAAAATGGACCAATATCATCATCGTTGCAATGAAGTGGCTGGTCACAGGCTTTTCTTTTAATCCAGCCTGTATAATACATTGTGTTTCCAATGTATTTTTAAATTGTTTTGTACTAACATTGTGTTTACCTTCACCAAAGTTTAGAAAAATGTTTCTTTTCAATGTTAACTCTCATTTTCCTTAAAACAAAATCGTGACACATACAGTGTCTAACAGATACTTCATGGTAACCAAGTACCAGTCAAAGACAGATTGTTCATTCTAAAAAGAAACATTTTTAACTTCAAAATAGAACTGTTTATAATAGTTATATCCTGAGTCACAGTCGGCTTCAGGTATTTTTAAGGTATTAAGGCTTTCCCAGTAATTTCTTTAGTGAAACATTCCTTTCTGAAAGCAGACTGTAGAAATAAGTGTGGTTCCTTTGAAAAATTACTTAATCAATAAATGCCTGACTGGAAAAATGGTGCACTTATGCTGGCTTAGTTTTGCTGAGATGCTTTTGTTGCCTTCATCTTACGGGATTTAAATTGAGCACTTTGTTAGAGGGTCAGAACCAGAATTACAGGTGCTTTCAGTGATAGAGGAATTATTTCCATAGGGTTCTGTGTGAGGTGCTTTGCAGGCATCTGGCATAAGATGACACTATACTTGGGTTTTTTTATGCCAGGCAATTAATCTATTTAATAATGACAGGCCATAGAGAATAGGCAAGCATGAGGACTGAGGATATATACTTCCAGTACCCATAACATATTTGGGAATGTGAAAAAAGGAGTTGCTCTCAGAGGACAAACACTAAAGCACAGTTAACATTAGCTATGCTAATTTCTTATAATGTTTAAAGAAAATTAGTCTCTGATAGTTGTCTGTTTCTTCAGATTTAGTCAGCTAAGAAAACAGATGCAAGTAATGGTAGCTGTGGGTTGATTTAATCACTGTTTGTTTCTTTAAATCCAGCATATCTCCCATGGACTCTACAATTTTAACTTTTTTTAGTGTGATCAGAAACAATCTTTAGTCTGGAAGCTGTGTTTTGATATGTATGTAGGATTAAATTTAATTTATTTTGTCAAGTAAATATTGTTGATCATCTTGCTGAAAATGAGGAAGCATAGGATCATTCCAAATATGCTTTCCCTCTGTTGTCTGCTTAAATGTACAGATTGTTTACACGGTTTCTCAATATCATGTCTTGCTTACAGGTAAAAGCAGTAAAATATCTTTTGCAGGTAGACTTAAAAGTAAGCAGTTTCCTATTTTGGTTCTTTTTTAAATATCTGCCATAAAGCCCATTCATCGTATTAAGATTGTGTTTCTGGGATTATGTCAGAACTACAGCTGATTTTCTTGAATTTTAAAGTGAATAGAGCAAATAATGTAACCAGTCTAGTCAGTAGTACTGGCTACTAGCCTAGTCAGTAGGGTTGGGGTAGTGGCTAATTATATTCTACTTACTATGTGATGTACCCCAGCAAACCATTTAAAAAGTTAATGTTGCACTAACTAACATTCAGAAGGTCAAGAAATGTCTGACATAAAGCTGAACTTTTTGTTACTACTTAAAAAGTTGTATCTAAAACCCAGGTTTTTTTAAAGGGCAGTACTTATTTTATGGAATTATCAGGTCACTATATCTTAATTCTTAGTAATTTGCATTAGATACACTGATGTTATATTCATAAACTGTTTCTTAAATCCTGTGCTGTTATCTCTTTTGGCAGCATATTACTAGTAATATTTTATAGCATTCTAATATTGTGCTTGGTCTGGAGACAGCCCAAATAGTTAAATATTAACAAAAAATTAAGACTACTTGCAATGTGCTGCTGTTTGTGCATGTGTGCCATTCCACAGTGTAGAGGGTGGTGGTTTTAAACTTTTAAAGGGATTGCAGTAACTGCATTCCTCCAATATATCTTGAGTTTGCTCCTTCCAGCTGACAGTAGATGAATGATTTGCAAAGCATGTCATACAGATTACGGACTAGCAGGGGAGGAGGGGGGTTCTTTGTTGAGGATGTTTTTTGCCTTTCCCCCCCCTTCCCCGAACAGGATATTGTGTTTAAGATTGAGTGCTTTTATGGATGCTCCTTTATCAAAGTGTCAGACTGAAGAGTGTAGGAAAGTCACAGTTGTATCTTTCTCTTCCAGCTTGAGCAGCTTCCATTTCAGAGAAACTGCTGTTACTCCCTCATCCATCTCATCTTCACCATGAGTGGATTTTACTATACCCTGCTCACCTTTAACATTTGATTTGTTCATGTGCTTAAACTGGATGTTGGAGGTTGGGCGGGTGGCGGGGTACTGGTGGATGAAAAGCTGGATACGACCTGGCAACATGTGCTTGCAGCCCAGAAGGCCAACAGTATCCTGAGCTGCATCAGAAGAGGCATGGCCAGCAGGCTGAGGGAGGTGATTCTGCCTCTCCACTCTGCTCTTGTGAGACCCAACCTGGAGTACTGCATCCAGCTCTGGAGCCCTCAGCACAGGAAGGGCATGGACCTATTGGAGGGGGTCCAGAGCAGGGCCACAAAAATGAGCAGAGGGATGGAATACCTCTCCTGTGAGGACAGGCCGAGAGAGCTGGGGTTATTCAGCCTGGAGAAGAGAAGGCTCTGGGGAGACCTTATTGCGGCTTTTCAGTACTTAAAGAGGACTTCTAAGAAAGACAAGGACAAACTTCTTAGCAGAGCCTGTTGCCATAGGACAAGGGGTAATGGGTTTAAAGTAAATGGAGGTAGATTTAGACTAGTTATAAGGAATAAATTTTTTACACTGAGGGTGGTGAAACACTGGAAGAGGTGGTAGATGCCCCATCTCTGGAAACATTCAAGGTCAGGTTGGACAGGGCTCTGAGGGACCTGATCTAGTTGAAGACGTCCCTGCTCATGGCAGGAAGGCTGGACTAGATGACCTTTAAAGGTCCCATCCAAACCAAACTATTCTATGATGTGATAGAACTGCTCTGTGGGGTTCTGGTCTGGGACCATTCTGAAATGCAGAATGCTGGTGCTAGGTGGGCATGCCTGGGGACTTTGGACATCATGCAGAGATGACAGGTAAGATTTTGTTATGGTACTGATAGATGCCTTAGCCAGATGTCCTCATTTTTCAAGGATTTGTTACCCATCCTGTATCTTTTGAAAAGGCAAGAGACACCACAGGATGACTTTGACTCAGTGTCCCAGTAATTTGCCGTTACTTAATTACATCTCCTTTCTGTTGTTCAGAAAAGAGGCAAAGGCAGATTAACGATTCAATTACTCTCCTTTTAAGTCTGTCTTATTCAGTTAACATCAATTTATCTCAAAGTACTTTTAAGTTAAAATTATATGCTGCATGTTGATTTTAGAGCACACTTAAAAATATTGGTGCTAGAGTACTCATTTAACTTTAGAAAAATTTTCTAAGGTTGGAGTTTGTACAGAATATAGGTAGAGAGCAAAGATGCACGGCGTATTTTTGAAAGCAACAGCCAGTGGGGTTTGAATTACAGTGCCTGCTTGTAGTTTGTGTGGCCATTGAGTCTTGATCCCCACCCAGTTGTTACGTTAACAAATGGCCTGGAAATGTGCTGGCTGATTTGAGATTATTTTTTTTTTTTTTTTTTTTTTGACCTTTACCACCTCCCTCCCCCAGTGTGGCTGCACATGGAGCAATACTTGAAAGTGCATGATACGTTTCTTTTAGTGGCATGGTTGTTTTAGGAAGTGACTGTTCTGCTGTCCTAAGTACAGGGATGCTTTCCAAACAGATTTATCCAAACAAGACGGTTTAAGAAATAATATTAAAAATGTTACTTTTTACTACTTTTGTGTCTATTATCCAGTTAATGTGTGCTCTTGTTCTGTGTCAGTCCACCAGAAGAGTGGTGTAGTAGAGCAGGATGATGGGAACTGTCACGCTAGTGACAGCCAGTACTTAAGGAGTTCCAAAGGAGCACCCAGTGCCCCAGTACTAAGATCAGTCATCAATGTGAAAGGTCACTGAGGGGGTGCTAAAACTATGGTTCGATCCTCAAGTGTGAGTGCACAGAATGTTAAGGTGACAGTGTCAGATGCTGGGTTAGGGCCTGCTGTCCTGCTCCATACCTCCTGGCCCAGTAGAGTTCAAGGCCATCTGAGTAAACCCCGCAGATTATGGAGTACTTAACAAGGAAATTATTCCTAACCTTACAGCAAAATCGGCTCTGTGCTCTTGTAGGTAAGAAACAGTGAATGATACAAGGTTGGTTTTCTAGACTATTTCTAGACCATTGCATCATTTGCTTTCTACGAAATGAAATTTGCAAGGTATAAAAAAATATTAGTCGGATAACTGGTGATTGCCATTGAAAGTATAAATTTTTGATGTTATATTTAATGGGGCAGAATTAATTCATTCTCAATACTAGCGATAATGCCTGAACTATTTGTGCAACTTTTTTTCTGTAGTCATTTTGGAAGAATTAGATCAGTGGGTTTGGATTTTTTATTTTTTTTTTTTAATGGAAGAATAAGCAGAGGAAGGCTACTTTCCCTAAAGCCTGGAGGGAGACTGTACAGTTTGTGCATCTTAATGTGAACTATTAGATAGGTGCCAAAGCAGATTTAAGGATTTGTTAAACCTAAAGGCTAGTGTGTGCTGAAGCAATGTTGGTGGATGTTCCTTTTATGTCTGCAGAAGAAATTGCTGGTCTTCTCATTTTGGTTCAAATAACCCTTCTCTTCAATGTCCTCAAGCATGTAAGAGCAACATAATCTGTACTCACAGTAAATTGTCAGCAAAGCTTCCCACACAGATCCAATAATATGAGGCAAGATGCGACCTTCTCTGCCCTTCCTGCATGTGTTTTTGAAATGGTTATAGGTCTGCCATAAAAAGTAGATTTGGTTAAGATTATAGGTCTGTTGTTACTAAGTGGAAGCTGATGGGGTTTTTAATCTATTATGGAAGTCTGATTTGATGGGAATGTTCCTGTGCTTTTATCTTAACTCTAAATAGCGTGTAGGTACATAGATAACGTAAATAGATGCTTACTTAGTCAGTAAGGCAGTTCTTGTCCAAAAATAACAATGCAAAATGAAAGAACTAGGTTCAAGCTCAAAAAATGTTTTGTCTACACTATTGACAGCTTAAAATTGCAAGACAAGTAACTTTGAAAACACTTTGATATTACTGTACCTCTCTATTCCAGTCCCAAAGAGACACTCTCACCAACTAGAATCAGTCTGTTAAAAATGTCTTATCAAGACTCAAGATTCACTGAAGATGTGGTTGGACAAGTTGGCAAGTCCATGGAGAGCCAAGTGCCATTTCCACACGGAAGTAAATGTAGATTCTTGGAATATTGAGGGTAAAAACTGTGAAATTTGATAATGGTGATGGATTTGTAACTCAAACTGCCTTGACAGTATATCTTTAAAAATATAATCACAATTACCTTTCAATCCTTGTAAAGTAGGTAATTTATGAAGCATGTCTTCGTAACTACAAAATACTAAACTACGATTTTTTTGAATAATTAGCCTTGATTTTTCCTGATGTGTCTTTGATTCTTGTGACAAGCATTTTTAATAACTAAGGGTAAATACAATGACTCTTTAAATTATTCAGCTTCTGCCGTATGATGCATGTAAGTATGTTTATTTTGGCTTTATGTAACTACTCTTAATACAGTCATGATCATTTTGTTAAAATGATCCAGTGAGGTGGGCTTTGTGGTCGTAAGCACAACGCAAATCCTGTGTGGCCCAGACTGGTATGTTGTGTCAGGGCTTCAGTGAACAGGCGAAATGCTCTGCTTTCTTAAGGTCTGGTGATGGCTGCTTGGAAGTGTTTATTAGTGCTCATAAGAAACTAAGGAAGTGCCAGCTTTGAAGGTCAACAGACACTCTTTGCTGTTGACACAGCAGTAGTACAAAAGAAGACAACTCCCTTGCTCCAAGGGGTAGGAGACTTTGCAATTTGCAGTCTGTCTTCAGAAACTGCATGGATGTAACTAAAATGGACAAATTTGCATTAGAGCTCTTTGCCCAAGACTACCAAACGGTGCAATAAGTTTGTGTTCAGTTTTACTATTCTGGAAAAGAATGGGATTTTAATCCTGCCACAGGTCTGAGGATATTTAATAAGCGTGTCGTTTCAGATTTAGAGTAAGGACGGTATGTACCACCAACCTGTAACGGATGATAGTAGCCTCAATTAACAGTTAGTAAGCATGTACCTTCTTGAAAGTATGGCTTTTGGTGTAGTTCCTCTAGACTCCTGACTGGGTGTACTAAACCTCCTTAGGCACATGCCTGTCGGATTTCTCTTGCACTTGCTTCAGCTTTGACAAAGAGTAATCTCTGATGTGATAACAAATGCATAGAAGGCTCTTACTTCCATCCAGCTTCATTTGAAACCTGAGATGTTAGAAGGGTTTGGGAATGTATGCAGAAAATAAACTTTTCTCTTACACGCTTATGATACGTGCAGACTGATCGTAGGGTCCAAACAGATGGCGCTTTTCAGAGGAAGAATAATCCACTGTGATTTTAGGATATGTCACTATTCTGTGTTTTAGTCACTATCTATTTTTAGTACTTCAGAAAGGTAGAATGTAGTGGGTGAGATATACCAGAAAGAAGATACTTTCCTTTGATTCCTTTTATACAAATAATGGGGGTAGGTATGGTAATGTGTAGGGGGGTAGCCATATCATCTGAGGGTCTCTGCCTGGTGCAGTATCTGAGCAGGAAGAGAAAGGTGGGATTTGGCCACGGTCTGCAGCATTATGGAATTTCAGATATGGTTGAATCTAAAAGAGATTTTGGAAATAGATTGACAGGTCATCTGGATTGTCTGTGGTTAAAAGGATACCGATCTGACTGTATCATGATAATTGAAATGCTAGCTTGTAGCTAGTGTTTATTCAGTGGAGTACTGTCAAGGGATTGACACCATAATAACCTTTTCTTGAAGAGGAAGAATAATCTGTGTAGTTACAGGATGCTTTTATGCCACTGAATACTTTTATACTGTATGAGGGGTTTTTACTGAATTAAATGTTTCGGTGGGAGGTCATGATTTTAATGTAAGTAGTTTACTGCTACAAAAGAAGGAAGACTGGAATCACTGAAGTTTTTTTTGGCAGTTGTCCTTGAAATGTGCAAAAGTGTTTATTTCAAAATAGTGTTAAGATTGCTAGTTATAACAATGCAGATATGATTGCTAAGAAATAGTATGTGCTTCATTAGTGTTGATGATTCTATAGCATGCTATAGAAACTAAATAAAAGGACTCCACAGCAGTGCAAATCTTCATAGCTTGTGAAAGCATCGCCCTTGCTACAGGTTTTATAGGAGCTTTTGTTGCTATAATCTCTTTTATTAGCAAATATAATTTGTTAGCCTGCTTTTCTCCTTAATAATTTTTTGATCTTCCAAAGAATCCAGAGATTTCCCCTGAAAGGTATGATTTAAAAAAAAAAAAAAATAAATTTTTTTTTTAATAGCAGGCTGTGACATTAAAAAATTCCAAGATTTATCAAGGCAAATGTACAGTGGCTGTGTTCTTCAGCTAAAAAAGTACATAATTCTCTTCACTTAAACATAATTTAATGCAGCGGATGGGCTTATTGATAGCCATTTAGGATTTCCTAGAGTCTGATGCAGTCTTTTTCAGAGGTGGATGCTTTTGTGATGTAGAGATAGAACATGAGGCCATGCAGCCTCTTCCCACTGGTGTGGAGAGTAGGCTGCACCTGGCAGTCTTAATAGAAAAGCAATAGCCATGTTAGTCCAGTGGAAATCTCTGCCAGTATTCAAGTTTTTTTGTGTTTTACACTTTTTAATTAAGCTGTCCCATGCTTATTGTGCATTTCTTCAGAAATTCATGGATTTACCTTTATAAGTGGTAAAAACCTTCACGAAGTCTGAGTTTATTCAGCTTGCTTACCAACACCAATGTCTTGTCATGTTAAGGTTGTAGGTAAAATTACAAACATGATTCAATGCTTTTCTTAGGATATGTGCCCTTGACATTAAATGATTACCAATGTCCTTTTTATAGTATTTACCTTGCATGCCTTCATTTTAAACCAAGCGGTAGGGCAGACTTCTGCATTTAGGTTTAGCTCTTGAGTTGAAGGCTGGCAGAAGGAGGACAATAAGGTTTCTTAAATTCAGGTGCTTACTAGCTGGAAGTTGACAGAAAAAGTGAGTCCAGGGGGTTCATTCTTTTTTCAAACACATTGTGTGCTCTAAAGGACTTCTCATAGCTTAAAGTTGGCTGCTAGTCATGTGCAATTCCATCTTCTTACCTGCTTCTGGTCAGTGATTTACAGCGTCCAGTATGTGCCACTAATTTTTCTCACGGAGTTACTTTTAAGGTGACTTGTGTATGTGTGTGCTAAATTGTGAAGACACTTTCTGAGATCCTATATTTGGAAACCCAAGACAGTACAGAAGCGTGGCAGTATTCTGTTTATAGAACTGGGTCAGCGAGCGTACCTTGAGTCTGACCTACAACAGGACGCTGTTTGCAGGTGCAATTCAAGATTTTCTGTTCTGTAGAGGCTTGTAAGTGGATTCAAATACAGTATGACGAAAAGCGTGATAGATAGCATTGTCATTTCAGCTACAGCCCTGAATATGTCAAAGAAAGAGAAAAAGCCACTCTCTCTCTTTTGTTGTGTCAGAGATAAATGTATTGCAATAAAATTCCTGAGCGTAAAGGATTATTTTAATTAAAAGGAGGGCAAGTCAAACAAAAAGAGAAAGATTATAAATTTCCGTGTGCATGGGAATGTGACTTATGATAGCAGAAATAGCCTCACAGAGAAAGAGAAATTAACATCTTAGATTAAAAAAAATATATAAGTAACCATTGTTCTTTCAGACTTAAGAGATTTCTGACTGTAAACCGTAACAGCAATATATTCAAACTAGAGTGTTTCTTATCTGAGTCCTTTTACAAATACCTTTCTAAGTGTATGAAAGACATCTGTGGGTGATTCATCCTTGCCATTTCTGACTAGCGTGTGTCGCTGAGCTGCCTTGTTAGGAAGGGGTGCAGTTAATACAGTGTTTGACACACGACTCGTGTCCCTCAGCAGACTGTTTTTCATCTCTTGCCTTTGTTAGTGATTTTCTTTTTGTGCTTGGAAGGCTTGTGATCTTTTGAGGGTTGTTTGAGAAGGCAGTTTTCCACATTGTGAAGATTAGCAGTTAAAGCAGCGCATAGTATTTCAAGATGGTGTGTTCCATGATGTAATGAGATGTGTTCTTGGTCTGAGCAGGGAATTAATGACTTGCAATTTGCAGCTGATAAAAAATGAAACAAGCGCATGCCAGATGTAGGATGCTGAGCCTTGCCATTTAATTAAGGAGGAACTAAGAGTGAAATTAGGATTAAAAGCCCTGAATAGACTGATGATTGTTACAAAACAGCAAACTGATAGGTACATATTAGAGATACAAAAAGCTCAAATCACTATATACTGTACCTGCGTAGAGTTTGCCATCCTTGTAGGTGACAGGGCCTGCGGGTATGGCTTGGGCCAGTCTTGTAGTAGCTTTTACTGTTAGGAAGATTATTTCCTTTTTCTTGTATGCACCCACATTATTCTGTAATGTTCAGCTATCCTGCCTGCCACCTGTATATTCAGAGGAAAAAGTTAAGGGAGACTTCGATTTGTCACAGCAGTTTACAGTCTTTTTATCATCTTCCAGGCTTCTAATAGTTGAAACCTGGCTATTAAGTAATTAAAATATCAATACAGAGAGAGGGAGTTCTTAGAGACATAATAAGGAAATAAAAATCAACTAAAAACATTGGAACTGTTTGTTTATTTGTCTTCAGGACCCATGCTAACCTTTAGTCAAGGAAAAAAAAAAACGTGGATTTCTTAGAAAAATGTTTTTCCTTGATAAGTTTTCCTATGCAAAGAAGGATTCATATGGTTATGTGCTATGATGCAAGAATTCTTTGAGGTGGTCTGCAGGGAAATGACACTTTTTTTAAAGTAGCTGAGTAGGAAAAGCTATTTATATTTAAGAGATCCTTAAATAAGAGTTGAAGAGCTTAAGTAGTTAGTTCTGATGTGTGTATGTCCGTAGGAGAACTTAGGCACAAATTGTGATGTCAGCGTTACTAGTGCAATTGGTTTGAAAGTTTTACGGATAACAAAATACTTAAACTGATTAAAGATACAGCCACTTAAGTCATTTGTATATGATGAGATTATCCCAGTGGTTACATGACTGAAAGACAGTAGTCTTGGCTGTTTTCTTTATGCTTTCTTTGGTTCAGATTCTTGGTATTCTCAATCCATTTCTTTGACTGGCATTCATGTTATAAAATTCTGCAAAAACCTCTTTAGTAGGTGTCATTGTAGGGCTTTTTGTGTTCATCTGTCAGAGATCATTATTTTTTGTGTGTTTGAAGAAAATTGCTTGATCATTTTTTTTTTTTAAAGTGTTGGAAAGTATTAAAAGTACTTTTGTACTTTAGCATTGTCTATGTTGTAGTAAATAAACCAGGAAGGTAATACTCCAGATTTACACAGGCACATATTTAATACAATATGTACATTTCTTAAGCCAGCTGGCTCGTCTGTAACTCTGGCTGCATTGCATATTTTATTCACTCATGTAAAATTCTGTTTTCCAACTAAACTTTTGTGCATCTTAATTTTTTGTTTTGTTTTCAGTTGTACACTGAATTAAAAACTAGTATTTGAATCTAGAATCCCTGTCCTATAACAAGTAAAATTTGCCGTGCAGTGGACTCTATACAGAATAAAACTGACAGGAGCTTAAGAAGCCTTTGACTATGCCCTTTTTTTTCTGTAGGGAAAAAATAGAGGAAGAAAGAATTAATACTTTTTAGAAGTGGCAATAGAAAGGCATGGTAGGTTTTGTCTCTCTTCCTTTGTATACTTGCATGTCTACTTCCTGCATACAAACTTAACTTCTTTGCTTCCTGTATGGGGTTTGCTGCCTCAGGGTATGCAAAACTAATTGTATGATTTTGAATTCAAATATGGTCTGTTTGATGGATAGGTAATGCTCTTTTGTAAAATACATTTTTTTAAAAAAATCACAGAAATAGCACCATACCTCCACACTACTCATAAAAGATACTAGATATTTATTTATTAATCTTACTTCTACAAAGAAACAGATCCGATAGCGTGGTAAATAGAATGTTTGTTACCCTCCCATTTTCTGAATAATTCGCCCAAGCACAGTCTATAAAACTCTGACCAACATTGTCCAAACTTTCTGTAGTATTTTACACAGAGATCATTTAAACAAAGACCCTATGAAACCTAAGCAGAAATACTTATTCCTTTTCTGTCAGTACGAGAGATTAGAATTCTAAAAATTCTCACTAGAGGAGACTTGAGAATCTGTATCCCTGGCTATGTGGACCTTCAAAGCAATCTACGTCTTTCTGTAGCTTTTGACTTGACACCAGCTCCAGTATAGTTGCCTGTACTGGTAGCTCTATGCAGTGAAAGCTTATAGTGACGTTTATAGAATCATAGAATTGTCTAGGTTGGAAGGGACCTTTAAGATCATTGAGTCCAACCATCAACCTAACACTGCCAAAACCACCACTAGACCATTAGAATGAGGTGGCTTAAAAGTCTGGCACTCTGGATTGAGAAAAGAAGCATTCAGTTCTTTGTATTCAGGATGGAAAATGTTACTTGAAGGCATGAAAGCATGCCGACGATAATTAGGGTCAAGTTGTATACTGAAGCTAGCATAATCGTAACGATTTCTTGTATGACTCTGCATGTTAGAAGCATTTATTTATAAATTTGGCTTACATTAAATTGTAGTTCATTTTTATACACAATTTTAGAGAGTATGTGCTTTAAAAATGTCATTTAAGCATTCTGGGTAATAGTTCTCAGATTATAAATGAGAAATGTGTAACTATCATTCTGCTCATCAGGTTTTGGTGAGTTGATTTCTGATGCCGTGCTAGATTAGATGTTTTATACAGATGTATACGCTCTGTATTACATATATTTGTGAATATGAAGTTCTTCTATTAACTGTGGTAAAACCAAATTCACTGCTTCCCCAAATTATCTGTGTTTTCAGACAATATCTTATTATAAAATAAACCAGTGTAGTGTACATCCCATTTGCCACAAAAGAGTATTCCTGTTAGGTATTGTGTTGCAGGAGGTCATAACAGAGAGGGTAATTTGAGTGTATATACACAGAAAGGGCAACCTCCTTTTTTTTTTTTTTTTTTTTTTGTT
>VFFE01006710.1:313469-383577 GCA_008921705.1 Burhinus oedicnemus
TTTTTTTTTTTTTTTTTTTTTCTTTTGAACCTTACAGATCACAGAATGGTAGGGGTTGAAAGGGACCTCTGGAGATCATCTAGTCCAAACCCCCTGCCAGAGCAGGTTCACCTAGAGTAGGTTGGACAGGAATGCATCCAGGCAGGTTTTTGAGTATCTCCAGAGAAGGAGACTCCACCACCTCTCTGGGCAGCCTGTTCCAGTGCTCTGGCACCCTCAAAGTAAAGAAGCTTTTCCTCATGTTGAGATGGAATTTCCTATGTTCCAGTTTGTGCCTGTTGCCCCTTGTCCTATCACTGGGCACCACAGAAAAGAGTCTGGCCCCATCCTTTTGACACCTGCCCTTTAGTTATTTATAAGCATTGATGAGATCCCCTCTGAGTCTTCCCTTCTCCAGACTAAAAAGACCCAAGTCCCTCAGCCTTTCCTCATAAGAGAGGTGCTTCATTCCCTTGATCATCTTTGTAGCCCTCCGCTGGACTCTCTCCAGACGTTCCTTATCTTTCTTGAACTGGGGAGCCCAGAACTGAACACAGTACTCCAGATGTGGCCTCACCAGGGCAGAGTAGAGGGGGAGGATAACCTCCCTCGACCTGCTGACCACAGTCGTCTTAATGCACCCCAGGATGCCAGATGCCTTCTTCGCCACAAGGGCACATTGCTGGCTCATGGTCAACTTGTTGTCCATCGGGACTCCCAGGTCCCTCTCTGCGGAACTGCTTTCCAGCAGGTCAACCCTGTGCCAGTGCATGGGGTTATTCCTCCCCAAGTGCAGGACCGTACACTTGCCCTTGTTGAACTTCATTGGATTCCTCTCCACCCAACTCTCTAGCCTGTCCATGTCTCGCTGAATGGCGGCAAGGCCTTCCAGTGTGTCAGCCACTCCTCCCAGTTTTGTGTCATCAGTAAACTTGCTGAGTACACTCTGTCCCCTCGTTCAGGTCATTGATGAATATGTTGAACAGGACTGGGCCCAGTACTGACCCCTGGGGAACACCGCCGGTTACAGGCCTCCAATTGGACTCTGTAACGCTGATCACAACCCTCTGAGCTCTGCCATTTAGCCAGTTCTCAATCCACCTCACTGTCCACTCACATAACCCATGCTTCCTAAGCTTACCTATGCAGATGTTATGGGAGGCAGTGTGAAAAGCCTTGCTGAAGTCAAGGTAGACTCAGAGTCTACCTTGTGAGCAGCTCACAATTGCAAAATCTGTTATTTGTGCAGAAGTTGAGTGCTCAGAAATTGAGATGACAGAATTAAAGTTGCTGGTGCAACTTTATTCTCCTTCAGGAGGTGAATCTCTTTATTGCTCTCCCTTGCTAATCTGTAACTGCGTTTATGACTAAAAAAGTGGACAATTCTGTATTCAGTAGCACTCACTCTGCACTGGGTACTTTCATTAGGTACAATGTGTCTGTAAGAATAGCAAATGTGTTCTTGTATGCTTAAATTGAGACTGAAATCTAGGAGACCTGATTTCTATTCCTGGCTCTTCTGAAGGTGTCCTGTATTGTTTCAGGACAGAGTATGTAAATACATTTGAACATAAGACCCTCATTAAACTTCTCTGAGAAATGGTATTCCTGGCAATTTCTAAGTTCTGGATGTGGGGTTTTCCTTTAACGTTGCTGATTTAAATGGACTGTCCCTTTATGCCTTAGATTTAAGTGTAACAATTTTTTGGGGTTTGGGGTTGTTCTACAGGAGGATAAAGATACGGATTCCACCAAAGAGCCTTTGGATGATTTATTTCCCAATGATGAAGATGACCAAGGACAAGGAAGTAAGTGCACTTCAAATTGCAATGTTAGTGTATTTCTGCAATGCAGAATATAAAGATGCTCTTTACAAAAATGAGTCCATGCTTGGGGTCCTCTGGGACACAGTGGAGTGGTGAATGCCTCTGCTAGAATAAGGAAACCAGTCATTGATATATGTTCTATACGTTAGTATGTATAGAACTGGGGCGTAGCTTTTTAAAGAGAGTTTACTAGCTGTTGTAAAGTTTTTGGGACCGACTTCAGTAGAAAATCGGTCCCACAGTCTTTCCTGTGGGCCTCAGAATGGAAAAGGTTTGTTCCAAGTGACTGAGGCAGATTCTGAAACACTGAAGCTTTTTTGATGGTCTGCCCAGGTGGTGATTTCTGTTAAATGACCTTTTTAATGATCTGGTCTAACATTTTGGGGCAGGTTTCAGTATGAAGTCTTTCTCATATAATCTTTTGTCCTTTGCTAAGATTGTCTTCCTTAGTTTTACTACTAATTCTAGAAGTATTGTCTTCAGGTCAGAAGGACTGATGAATATGCAGTGAAGTTTGAGGTAGGGGTACGGTAGTGTGGCTGAAGGAAGCCATTAATAGTTAAGGCTTGCTTGGTGAAATGCGTTTTTTCATATGGGTGTAAAGCTGATACTATATAATGTATTGATATTGTAATGTACGTGCACTGTGTTAGTAGTACAATGGTTGTTAGTAGACAAATGACTTCAGAAAAAATGCCTGAAGGGTCCAGCCTTTGTAATCAGCAGAACTTTGAATTTCCTTTATGGGCACATATACAAGATACACTGCATGGTAATGCTATCCATAGCTGGCAATGAAAGGGAGACTTGAAGTGTTTAGAATAGGTTAGTGTTGACTATGCTGAGCTCATCCTTCCTTCCTTTGTAGTAGGAAAATTAAATGGCAAAGCTGTCTATATACCTGCGTAGTCCATCTGCCTTATTTTGCTTTACAGAAGACAAAATTGACATTTCAGTAGTTTCCTTGACCTCAAGGAAAAATACTGAAATGCTTCAGTGCTTTGGTAGGTAATGATTGTGGATGTAGGCTTGGAATTGTACGATTCCACTGAAATAAAAAGGTTCCCACTTGCTGTGAAGTGTGTTTTGCTTAATAGGAAGGTGAGAAGAAAGTCAAGCTCACAGCAGGAGCCCATATCTTGTGTGTTGTCGAGAATTCAGTGCAAATGAGTAAGGGGTAATTTTCTCAGTCTTCCCAGAAATCTCTCAGGTGAAGAGAAAAAGGTTAGTAGGTTTTTTGGGAGAGTGAGAGGGTGAGGGTTGCAACAACCAAAGGTTTGGAGTTGCTGGAAAATAAGTGTCTAACCCTGAGGGTTAGTAAGTAAAACCTAAAGGTTGACACTGGCTTTGATGACTCATTACCTTTTCTCTTGCCACTGTTGTTAGTGGCATCCAAGGTGTTTTAATCCTCTATATGCCAACCTTTTGTGTTCCCTGGTATAGCAAACAAAGGGAAACAAAAAAATTTTGTGTGCTTAGAGACGGAGAATAAAGGAAAAAGGATAAATCATTTGAGCTTTTCTGCTGGTATTTGGCTTGTCTGTGTTAAAGTTCCTTTCCATAGGGAAATGTCGATATTTTTAAGTGCAATATAATCTTGAGAATTGTTAATGATTTACTGAGCTGAAATAGTTTCCTACTTTCTTCATTGGTTTATTACATTTGGCCATTTGAGCTAATAGAAGTGTAAAATAAAACAATACTGGACAGAGCGTGAGGCATAAAATGGTCGTACTTTCACTGTCACTGTTCAAGACAGCACGACTGCTGTGAAGTATGTTCTGATACTAATGCTTTGTATTGAAGAAATAAAATTCAGTGAGTCTCATTTTGTGTCATTGAGCAGTAATGGTAGATGTTTTAGTTACAGTCATCTTTTGAACAACTTGAAATCTTCCGGATTTCTTTCAGTTCAACAGCAGCATAGCAGTGCGGCTGCTGCTGCCCAGCAAGGTGGCTATGAAATTCCAGCAAGATTAAGGACCCTTCACAATCTTGTTATTCAGTACGCTTCCCAAGGTAGATATGAGGTTGCCGTACCTCTCTGTAAGCAAGCTCTTGAAGATCTGGAGAAGACTTCGGGTCATGATCATCCTGATGTTGCCACTATGTTGAATATACTTGCTTTGGTGTACAGGTTTGTATACTGACATAGATAAATACCAGTTAAATAAATAGTTAATATTTGGCTACAATCTGTTAATGTTAAGACTAACATTTTTTTGACAGTTGTATTATTTTCTATTCCCTGTTTTTTCTATTGAAACCCTCAAGAGGGTCCTGCGATACTTATGTATACTCCCTATAGTTAAAAGTCAAACAAGTTACTGCATTTTTGCCTGTGCTTTTGATTTGGGAGTGAAGCTGGTTTTGATAACTTTTTTTTTTTGTCTACTGAGGGGGCATGTCTTGATAACCCACTTAGAGATAATCTAGAGGTATAAATTGGACAGCAGTGTAGAAGTAGTACATTCTAGTCCTCAACCAGCAAACTACTTTACAGTTACAGGCTTCAGGTTTTTACTTCGCGATTTCTGAATATATTCTCAATTAGTCATCTTTTGTACTAGCATCTTTAGGCCAGTACTGAAGTCAACTTCATTTCTATGACTTTTTCTGAATCCCCAGTATTAATTATGACTCTTTAAAAATTTAGAGACCAGAACAAATACAAAGACGCAGCAAATCTCCTGAATGATGCCTTGGCTATCCGTGAAAAGACTTTGGGCAAAGATCATCCAGCGGTTTGTATACATACAATATCATACTCTTAGTTGTGTTTTTCACAGAATTTTTTTCAACTCCTTCTAATATTAAACTCAACAGGAAAGTTTTTAAGACCTGGCTTATCTCTAAACAGTACAGGTAGGAGGCTACAATGTAACATTCTTGTTTCCTCTTAAATATTTAAAGTACCTTTTGAGAAGTACATTCAGTGCTATTTCATCACAAATGACTCTCACACATTTGATTTTGGATTGCATGGATTTTCCATGGGAAGTTGATCTGGGAAGAAAGATTTTAATTTACTCAAATCACTTTATTAAACTTGGATTAAAGGTGTACTTCTGATTTGTTTTACTACTGCTTTTAAATGAAACATAAATCAAGCTTTTGTACTTAGTGTTTAAAATCAGTGTGATACCTCACTTCTTGTAGCCTGTGTGAAGCAGGGCAGGTTGAGTATAGATGTGAGAGGTAACTTTGTAAGAGAAGAACGTATGAAGATGATGTATGCACTAAAAGACGTTTCCACAAATGAAGCAAACGTATTTCATCATTTCGGGTTTTTTCCTTTCCTCATTTATGTATGCATGCATTCAATAATTATTTCTTCATTTGCACGTTTCAAGAGGTCTTCCCTGTGCATGGAAAATTTGAAAACATCAATGCATTGCAAATGTGTTCATTTGTCAGATATTTGTATTGGCAAATTGCAGTGTAATTAATATTTCTCTACTGTTGACAGGTGGCAGCAACTCTAAACAATCTTGCAGTACTTTATGGTAAACGGGGAAAGTACAAAGAAGCTGAACCGTTGTGTAAGCGAGCTCTGGAAATCAGAGAAAAGGTATGAGTAAAAGAATGCAGCACTTTTGAATGGACTTTTTGAGGCAGGGAGCAAAGTTGAACACTTTCTTACTTTTTTTCAGTTGGGTAGATACGCCAGATAAACAACAGAGTTAGCAATGCACTAGTAGTTAGCCGTGTCTGAAATTCAAAACAGTAGTAAATTCCAGTAATCCTATGGAGCTGTTAGAGCACGCTGGATATATTCTAAATTCTGTATTTTGTAATTAATCTCCTTTACCCTTTTCTTTCCCCTTTTATAGTTAAGTAATCTTTGATTTGACAAGAGCATTGGAATGAAACATAATTAAAATTTTTAAGTTGATTATTCTATGACTATGTGGGTATTTATTCTAGTCTATGAGACTGAATACCTGCATCTTCAGGCCTCTTTGTTTAATATGCTGCATATAATGTTATTACACTACTTACATTATTCATGTTATGAATTGTTCTGTAGCATTCTCAGTTTGTAATATAATTGAATAACCTTCATATTTTTCAAATGCAAATTTTGTTTTTGGCATCCTCGTGTTGAATTGATGAGGAATAAAAACTAACGGGGTATTTCTAAATGATGCATTTCTAAACCCTGATATGATGATTGGGGAATGTTTTAACACAAGGTATTTAATTTTCAGGTTCTGGGGAAAGATCACCCTGATGTTGCCAAACAATTAAATAACTTGGCTTTACTATGCCAGAACCAGGGTAAATATGAGGAGGTTGAATACTACTATCAGAGGGCACTGGAGATTTACCAAACTAAGCTGGGACCAGATGATCCAAATGTTGCGAAAACAAAGAATAACCTGGTAAGCCTTTTACAAAGTAAATTAAGAAAAAGTAAAATTTTCTGATGAACTGAAATGTACCTTTATTCAGCATGTATTGTATTTGTTATTTACCAAGCTAAATAAAAAATGCGCTGATACATCTTTTGGGGGTATTTTGTTTTCAGGCATCCTGCTATCTAAAACAGGGAAAATTTAAACAAGCAGAAACTTTATACAAAGAGATTCTTACTCGCGCTCATGAACGGGAATTTGGCTCTGTAGATGGTAAGAAACTTAGTCCCTAGATTTGAATGTATGTTTTGTTTTTGTAGTTACTATGAAATAAAATCTGCAGGAAGTTAATAGTATCCTGATTAAAATTGTTGTCTACTTGAGGTGGACTTAAAAAGTGAGATCATTGAAGATGCATTGAAGTACATTCATCATAAGAAAGCATTTAGATACAGCAACAACATTTGGTTCAAAAGGAGCGTTTTTCTTACTGAGGTAGACTCAGTAGGTTTATGTTCTATGGATTGTATTTCGGGCATAATTTATCTTGTGCCCAACCAAAACCAATTCTGTTTTTTTTTTTATAGATGCGGAAAAATGTGTGTCACTTTCCAGTCACAGAAAAAGCCTGTGTGGATTTTTAATGATACAATAAATACATTGCTGATTTAAGTCCTCCGTTAATACATTTAAAGAATGGGGAAAATACCCTTAAATCGTGAACTACACTGTACATTGAAGTCAAATGCATTTTATCAACTGTAAATCATAGTGAAGAATTTTCACTGCATTCCGTGACAGTAGCGTATGCACCACTTGGTAGATGTCAAAATGGTTGTTATGATAAAAGAAATAAATGCGTGTTTTCTAGCACAGAACTAGGCACATGACAAATTGATGGCAGCATATACTGACTTCAGAGCTTCTCAGAAGTACCTGTTTCTAAGTTCAGATAAGAAGATAGAATTGTAAAACTAAGAGGTGCATGTTTTATTTATCTGCTGCTTGTAGTAGGGATGGTACGGTTTTTTTGTGGTGGTAATAGTATAATTCTGTGGTTCATAACTTCATTTCAGAAGAGTGAAAATCAAACAATGAATACTTTGTAGTTTTGTACTTCTGTAATATATTTTCTTCTGTTTCATCAGATGAAAATAAGCCTATTTGGATGCATGCGGAAGAGAGGGAAGAATGCAAAGTAAGGCTGTTGTCATATATCTTTTTTGGAGCTTTTACTATTTAAGTTACAAATCAGTTATTTTTCTTCAATGTTATTTTTGTTTTAGGGAAAGCAAAAAGATGGAACATCTTTTGGAGAATATGGCGGCTGGTACAAAGCTTGCAAAGTTGACAGGTGGGTAATTTCTTTACAGGACAAACAATACGGCAATACCCAGTATCCACAAATGTTTAAAAATGAAACCAAACTAGCTGCTTGCTTAGGACTATAGAAACTATAGTATTAAAAATTCAGGCTCCGAGTCTGGGTTTCAGAAACACAGTAGCAGTTTTTCAGTCCCAGGGCTGCTTTTACTCTAGGCTGGTTAGATCTAGTAAGTGACGTGAAGGTTCACCACTTGTGTTCTTGGCAGTCCTTCATGTGGAAGCATAGATCATCTTTCTTTCTTTTTATACTGCTGGTTGGCATACGTGCTCTCCCGGTCCTAGCAAGACCTCTAGAGAGGGCCAGAAGCAAAAAGGAGACTGCAAATAACTGAGCCTTGAGTTTCCCAGCTGGCACATGAAACAAAGTTAAATTGCCACAATTCAGTGTTATTTGAGTTTTTAAATCTTGAAGAATATAGTTTTATGCTCATGAAAATGTGTACCTTAAAATGGAAGAAGAGAAACAAGGACTTCAGCTTGGGTTATACTTGGTGAAATATTTTTTGTTTGCTTTAATTTTGTTCCTTAACTGCCTTTTTTCTTTTTTCTCTTTTTTTTTTTTTTTAATGTGCAGGTGGTACAATGTAAGAAAAAACCTGCACCTAGTACTGATAATGTTCAGTGAGGGTTTTCGTTTCTTCAGTGTTTGAATTCTTGTATTTAACAAGCAACAGAACCTTTGTACTGTTGAAATCTGGTCTCTTGTCCATCCTGAACTCTGGATGCAATACATTTTGTTAGTTTGTGTTTCATGTACTAGTTCATTCTCATGCATAAGGAAATCCTTTTTCTCTGCTGTTACTGGCGCAAAACTTCAAGCAACAATACTGTGACTGAGCTAAATCTCATTGTGTCATTAAAACAAAAATGTCTTGTTGGAGTGTGAGACTTGTTAATGGAATGTGTGATTTCTCCCCCCCTTTATTGTTCAAGCATAGTCTGAATGCATAGAAGCTGCAAATAGTTACTAAGTGAAAGCTGATGAAAGGAACTGGTAATTTTTTTTGTGACTAACACACGCTACAGTAATGGTCACTGTATGCATGAGTAGGTGTATTTTCTGGAAGCTTCACAATTAGTCAGTTGGACACACTCAGAACTGAATTTTCACCTCGATGTATCTGAGGAACACAAGGATATAGCACTCCAGTTTTCTCCTGAGTAGATCTAGAGGCTAGTTACTAACTTTAGTTTCAGGTCTGTTGACTATCAGGGTGAGATGTTAATGCACATTGGAAGGGGTTAACAGGTTTTTCCACGTACATAAAGTACGTATATTTTAAGAGAGGCTTATTAAAAAATTAGGAAAAATATGATAACTACTATATTAATTTAAGTTTTTATTAGTTTGTGAATTGAGAAGAGTTTAATGTGTGTGTATAGATATACACACTCTTTTTTTTTTTTTTTTTTTTTTTTTTTTTTTCTTTAAACAGTCCAACAGTAACAACTACCTTAAAGAACCTTGGGGCACTTTACAGACGACAGGGCAAATTTGAAGCTGCTGAAACATTAGAAGAGGCAGCGATGAGATCTCGCAAACAGGCAAGTATGAAACTTCACCTTAATGATATTTCTGCATTGTGGTCATGCAGACTTTCAACTTCAGTATCTCTTGTACGTGCAGAATATATAAACTTCTAGCTATTCAGTGTCTGGTGCTTGGTGTCGCCGTCTAATTTCAATCTGAACTGGTGATAAACCGATACCGTCTTAATATTTGCAAACTGGTTAATTGCTAAGGCAGTTGGCACCATGTACCAGAGGCATGATTCAAACTGGGGGTGAAATTATGTGGAAAATGGAAGAGCAGAAAACACTGTGTAGGCCAGCAGTCCTCAATTGGGTATGTGTCTTGGGAGAGAGACTGTAGCTAGGGGAAAATGAAGAGTTTCTCTTGATAATCTCCTGTGCCGGTAATGCTGTTCTACTTTTAATAAGGAGCTGTCAAATGTACTGTTTCTGCATATGACTGCCTGCCACTGGTGCAGACCTTCAGAAGACCATTATAAATTTATCAGTTGCTGTTTTGGTTACTTTTGCAAACTATGGTGTGGATATTACAGTCTAAGGGAGAACTATTACTCTTTTAATGTGGAGAAGTTCTGTGCTGTCTCTGTGCTCTGAAATGTGCTGTTCAAGTAACCCTTTCTCACAGTCTTAGAAAGTGGGAGTTTGTTTTTGTTGGAGTTTTATTGCTTTTTGTTTTTCCTTTCCACTTTGGATTATTTGATACAGTGTCCTTTATAGAAGTACCTAAGACTGGTCAGGCAAACATGGCTTGTCAGTCAGTGTTAAAATGGAAAGCAAAAGGAGAAAATGTAAGTGAATAGAAAAAAAACTTGGAAAGTTCAACTTTAATTTTGTTTTTATGCAATAGTAAGTAAGATTTGTATTTTTTTCCTAAGTAGTTTGTTTTGTTGTTGATTCTTTTTTGTTGCATGTCCCTGTAAAATTCTAAACTCAAATCATAAATTGAAGTAAACTGACTTAGGTGATGGATGATATCTTTATTGATAATGTACTGGGTTTTATTGGTTATACTGATTTGAAGTTGTATTTTAAAGAATGATACTGCAGTATTTGATGCACATAGAAGCAGATTTCTGGAAAAGGGAGAGAGCAAAAAAGTTCCTGGCAAACCTCATGCTCTTCTAGTGAATTCAGCAACAGTTCCCTTTGATGTAAGGTGGCATAAGTTCTTTCTTCCACAAAAAAATGATGGAAAACTTGAGTGTTTGCCAAATAAGTGGAATGAAACTGGTAAGAGGAAAGTATGAATCTGGGAGAAAAGTTCTTCCACAAGGAAAATTCAAGGGTGGGGAGGAAATAGCTGATACGGATACTTTCTTTTACTGGGGGTGATTTTTCACGTACTTTTACTGAAGGTGTGTCTGTCATTCAGATGTGATTTGAAGATAAGAAATGAACATCCGCTGCATCTTAAAGTATTTGCTTTGGTTCTTAGTTTTACTGTTGCCATTATATGTGATCATTTTTTAGTGTTAACAGATAAATTGGCAGGATAAATTGGCATAACATAATAAGAAGACTGGAAGAAAACTTCATCTTGTAGTTATGTGTTTTTCCTTTTTTATATAAAAAACCCCATGAAACAGAACACCTACTTTTCAAGCTCAAATTTTTACTGTGAAGCTTGGAATTGATTATTTGGGAATTAAGGATGGGAGGATCTTGCTGTTGGAGTAGTCCCTTTTAGAGTCCCTGTTTATTCAGCCCACTTTTGGCTTGCCAGTACCACTGGAAAAACTGTTCTTTTTCTCCATTTTCCATAAAGCCTGCTGGAGGCTTGCTGCTGCTACTTTATCTTCATGAAGTATGCTTCAGATTTTCATTGGTGCCTCATATACTACCTATACCATTATGCCATAATATATCACATTACACACAGCACTAGATTTGGACATTTAGGAAACTATGCTGTCTTACTAGCAGTGTTTAATACTACCTTTCTATTCTACGTCATTAAAGTAAAGGAGGACAGACAAGATTAATGCATGTCCCCTTTTGAGCTAAAAGCAAAGGGGTGCTTTAATTCCCAGGTGTGGAAAAGCATCAGTCCTGTGCAGCTCTGTTCTCCGTCATGCACTTTTTGTTTGCTTTAGCTGCTGGGATGTATATGCTAGATTTTTGAAGACCAGTGAAGTTTTGTCCTTCATGTTTCATGACAGAATTGAACAAACTGGGAAAGTGCAGTTCCCTGTCCCTTCATTATCACTTTTTTTTTTCCTAACATGAGGTAAATGACAGTATCTTTGTAACAGAGCCTAGAGGTTGTTTATATGATATCTCACCTCCTCAGTGGTGATTTTAAGTCATTTTATACTTCTTGTGTTCTGTGCTGCTAAAGGGTTTGGTGCAAAAGCTGTTTTGAGCCTATGCTACTCTACTGGCTGAGAGCTCTAGCCCCTTTTCTGCACCATAGTCACATGGAAGTGGAAATATACGACATTTATAAGTTGGTTTCACGCTTCCGCGTGTGTAGAATTCCATTAGGGAGGGCTGTTCTGCTCTTCAGTTAGTGGAAACCAACTATGTGGGAACCAAGAACCTGATTTCTCCATGTCACTAAAACAACTTTCATTCTTATTCATGCACTTTTAAGTAGAATTTTGGCATGATTTTCACTTCTGTATTGTGGTAGACTTTATAGATTTGTTGCACAGATCACCTGCTGCATTTGCTGCTTGCACAGTGAAAGATGCAGAGTATTTTCTTATGTGTAACGCGTTCATCTGGGATCTCTTAGTGCCAGAAAATACTGTTTGTGATGTGGATTAGGTTTATTATAAAGAAAACAAAACTGAAAATAAGTATGATTTGAGCTTTGTTACTTTCTAGTTTCTGTGTTAAAGATTTTGCATTTATTTTATTGCAGGGTTTTCATAGAAGGTATTTTAGCACTTTTAAGATGTTTAAAGGATTATTTGGTAATTGATGGGCATTCTTTAACACCAAGTAAATGTATTTTATTGACCATGTATCTAGTCTGTTCTATTATAATTTTATTTTCTATTTGACTTCTTTCTGAAGGATAAATTATACTACTGTGCCAAGTGTCATATGTCAGTATTTTTAAATAACACAACCTGTGTCTTAGGTATTAGATATTCAGACATCTGCAATGTTCTTTCCAACGGTGGGTGAATACTGCACCATTTGGTAGGTGGAAAACTGAGAATTGCATTGACTGTTCATGATCTATAAATTGCTTAAATTATTAAGCCGGTGGGCAAAGGGCTTCAGGTAAGTGACATGAATTCCGTAAGGCTTTGACAAGTGATAGGGAAGGAGGAAAAGAATGGCAAGTGACTGAATTCTCAAACTACGAGACTGTCTGTCCGCTTCATGCTATGTTGATTCCTGCAATATATAAAGGACGACTCATCTTGACTGCCCTTTGAAGGCAGAATCGGGGTAATGGAGTTATGGGTTGGTTTGACTTCTTTCTTGATACGGTTATTGTGTGTAAATTGTAGATTAATACAGCTTGTAATAAAATAAAACCTTTTCCTATTTTACCTAATTCTCAGGGTCTTGACAATGTTCATAAACAGAGAGTTGCTGAAGTGCTGAATGACCCTGAGAGCATAGAAAAAAGGCGAAGCCGAGAAAGTCTCAATGTTGATGTGGTAAAGTACGAGAGTGGCCCTGATGGAGGCGAGGAAGTGAGTATGAGCGTAGAATGGAATGGGGTAAGTACAGTACACAGTTTAAGAAAATAGCCTAGTTAAATTATCACCATAACATATATGGTGGTCCATTCACCAGCCTATCATGTTTTCAGTAGTTTCTTGGTTGATCTACTTTGTATTTTGTAATTTTGCAGAATCAATTAAGAAATGAAGAGTAACATTTTGTTTTTCGTAACATTATGTAAAAAAGAAGGGTAATATTTTAAAATTTTAAAACATCCTTTCTGTTGTTGTCCTGAATGGTGAAATTTCTTCAAGAATCCCAAGCAGTTGTATTTAAGTTGTTTAATGCTGATTGAGTGTCCTGGTTTATGGTCTGGTGTACAATTGCTTGTCAGAGGTTTCTTTTTACTGGTAGAAATATTCTGGCAATTAACTTACTTTTGCTTTTGTCCTTTTGATGCCATATTTACCTGTATTTTAAATGTTTCTTTAAAAATACTGCATCTGTTGGAATCATGAAGAACAGTTGCTGTGGAGATGTATTAAGTGTTAGCAGTTTTAGAGTAAATTGAAGTGATCAGTCTAACACTAAAATAATTCCAATCTCCTCCTTAACCAACTTCTTAGAGAAAAGAACATAACTTTTCAAGTTGCTATACAATCCATTTTAGGAGGCAGTGCCATCACATAACAATGTGATAGTAACTTTACGTTTCTTAAGTGAAATATTAATATCACTTTCCTGTATTAGAATTTGACTGCAGTCAAGGCTTGTTCCTATTTGTTTCCCATATATTTGCTTTACTGTGTAACACTGACTGTCATAAAGTAAAAACGTACATAATATGATGACACATGCATTTTTCTAACCATCGTTTTCCTTTATTTGAAAGACAGTGCAAGCTTTCAGTTACTGATCTGGCTTACGTAGTTGTTTGCTTCTGTCACCAGCTTTCCCATGCTTTATCCCATTGCTGCCAATGGGATATATATTGCACTGTTAACTAACTCCCAGCTGCAGTTCTGCTGAAAATGTTCTGTTAGATTATAAAAGTGCCATTGCCTGCTTTTGCTGTATGGGAGGGGAAGTAGCCTACTTTGCAATATTGAATGTTCTGAATTTTCGTTTCTCTCACAATAGCTATCTCTTTTTTTTTTTTCGTTTTCCCCTCCTTTTTTTAGCCACATGAGACAAAGTTTAGCATTCCAAAAGAACCTTGATAAAACACGTACTGCTTTAGTCTTAAAGGAGCATGTTCTTTCCATCTTTGCTTTTGTCCCTTTGTTATTGTTTTCTTGGCATTGGTGTTCTCGGTGCCAAGACAGTCAATCAGCATCTAATATGAATAATACTGCATCATTAATAAAGCCAAACTAAGGTTGGATAACTCTTTTTTTAATTCTCATTTTGCCCATTCAGCGTTAGAACTGTGTACTGTACTCCTCCCTTAATTTTCACTGTACTTTGCATGACTATATGTTCTAAATGAATTAAACTTTTTTCTGTTATTGACATGAATTAAACAAGCATGCAGGTTTTGGATTGAAAAGGCCTTCTGGAAAGCAATAGACAGTATTTCTAGGTCAATATTTTAATCAAACTCAGTGATAAAAATCTGTTGATCTGAAAAATTAAATTTTGACCTGTCAAGGCAAACAAACTTTTCATTTTTAATGGGCTGAAGTGGCATCGCTTTATTCTCATCTTTGTTTTTTCTTGGTTTTCCCCATCTTAAGAAAAGGTATTTTGTATTACATCTTTTACATGAAGTGGGCAACTCTCTCTCCCTCTACACTGCTAGTGTTTCTATCTCAGTGCTGTTCTTCTCCCTACTTTATATTGTGTAGATTTTTTTACCCTTGTGTGTTCCCTCCAGACAAAATATTCTGATTCATAAAATGTAGTAGAATTTTTTTTGTCAGGCAGATACTTCTGTGTGCAGTGCCTGAAGAGAGGCCTGCCTTTTCCCTTTAAATTCTTCTACAGTGGTCAAGCTGACTCAAGTTCTTGGCTGTCAGAGAATAGGTGGTGTGTGTAACAAACTTCAATAAAAAATTATGTTGGAAGATTATTTGTAATAAAGTGACTTCCATATGGAATGTGATCGCTATTAAGCATTGTATGCTTTGATGTAATGTTTTATGTACTTACAAAAAGAACTGAAATATGTATTGGAAGTAAATCTGTCATTAACTATTAAAATGAACATGCTAAGTGAGGTTATGTAGTGCATGTTTGCACGTTTCATATAAAGTCCATCGGTTAAAGTTAACCAAAGATACTTGAAAATGCAAAGGAATACTTTGTCTTAAAAATTAAAGGTAGACTTCCCAAGATTTTTATCCCTTACTATGCTTGTATACTAAAAATGACAGTGGGTATCTGTAATTGCCATTTTTGTAAATCGATCTTGCAGCCAGCTGGAGGACAAATAAAAATCTTCGTAGTATGATAGTGTTTAGTTTAAGATCACATTTTTAGTGTGAAGAAGTATCTTTTATTATTCTAAACAGTATGCTTCAAGAAGACAGGCTTTTGGGCACATCAGTCTGGTTTCCGGTGTGAAACAAAAGCAATAAATTTCACTACCATAGACTAGCTGGTGAGAGTTGCTCTTGTTTAATAAGAAGTGTCAGACAGTCAGAGCAGCGTTGTAGCGGACAACTACAAAGTACAGGAGATGATGGTGCTCAGGAGGTGTAAGCAAAAGTAATAAGGTGATTCTCCTTCTGAGTGACATAAAAATTGGCAATTAATCTTTGCCATGGAAGTGGATATATTGTTTGTTTGCACTGGATTTAGGATTTTTTTTTTTATCCTAAGCTCATGTTTTAAAGGTGTTTTGTTGATCATGCAGTCGGTGTTTAACTTGGAAGTTCAACATTTTTATTTCAGATTTGAAGTACCCAATAGCTTGTCTGCTTATTCCTAATGTGCTAGTTAGCATAATAAAAATTACACTCTGTATCTACCAAGTTCGTCTTGCCTTTGTTCATTGGATCATTATCACTACTATAACATCATTGGTTTAAGACCATAGCAATAATTAGCCTTTTTACTTGTAATTGGAATTTAGACTTCAATTTTTTCAATCCTGCAAAGCTGAAGCTCACTCCACTTCTAAAAGTGTGAACATACATGCAATTTAGTTTGAAACTTAAATACTTGGCTAGATTTTGATCTTCTGATCACTTGGTAACAAGGCATTTTGCCATTTGCATGAATAATTTTAATTACTGTTCATTGCAGTTGCTATAGGTAAAGGCTCTCAAAACAGTTATTGTAATACTAGCAGTAATGGTTTCCGTACTTAACACTGAGAATGGAAAGCATGTAGATTGAACCACAGCTTGTATTTAATGGTGGATTTTTTCAGCTGCCTCAGTGCATTAGGGAAAGTACAGAAATTTTCACTTGGATAATACATATACACACAGATATGTTCTAAAAAATACTCATGAGGTCAGTTGGATTCTAATTCCTTGAAGGAATGCACAGAATTTTGTCTGGAGGTTTAGGGGAAGACCTCTTCTTGTGGTTTTGTTTCGAGGAAAATTCCTGACAGAAGTTAAAGCTGAAATGAATGCACCTTGCTCTGTTCCTTTCTTCTGTTTTGTTTTTTTTTTTTCTTTATTTTTATTTTAGTATTAATGTCAGCTGAAAAAAAAATGCTTTCTTTGTTTACAAAATGTAATACTAAAGCTATTCCTTCTTAAAGGTGTTTTGTATTTTACACAAATGCACAGCATCATTCATACTCGTTTGTAAGTTGCATATTAGTGATACAGGCGAAACTGTATAAAGAAGTGCGTTGTGCTGCACTTTGTACTTAAGGGCAGTCCGAATACTTATTTGAAACAGTTTTTTTCCAAGTGTGACCTAGAAATACTGTAAACATAACTGTTCAAAATTGAAAACTGTTGAATTTTTCCCAACAGTTTCATTCAGTTTTTCTCTCTCCATTTCTGACAGGCCTAGATGCCTTTTGTGATTCTTATACTGTCTCCTGCATGACGGGCGTGCACCATCTTCAAGCTTTAACTTCTCTCTTCAGTACTGACTGCTGTGTTTTAGCAAACCCCTTAAGATTCTTGTCAGAGCTACACTTCCCTGTAAACTGGCCATTCCTTCAGTGCTGGTGTCTTTTTTTGGTTTTTCTATTTCTGTACATGTGTAGCTTTGCCAGATATGTATCTAGTCATACAAAATGTTACTACAACCATTTGCTGTGTAATACATTAGTAAAAAAAAAAAAACAAAAACCAAAACCAAGTAACAATGAACTTTATAAGTAGCTGCTCACTATGGGAAAAAGGTAGTTAAAAGTATCACACAAGGTATTATTGAAATGGCATGATGGTGATCTTTACAGGAGAAAAACAAAACAAAACCCGTAACAGTAAGGCATGTTCTCCAAGTGCTTTAAAATGTATTTAGAGACCTATTACATGGTTAACATCAATATGGAACTCTGGATGTCTTCACTTATGATTATTCTAAAGTAGCATTGCTGTTTAGTCTTTGTGTGAGATTTTAGCAATTATGCTTTTCTCTACTAATCTTGGTGTTCAGTGATTGGTGTATTTGTCTTTCTAACTTCTAATAAACTCACTCCAACTCAGGTGTCTGTCTTTGTCTGCTTCGTAGTACTTTACTTTCTTCTTTTACAGTTCTTCTTTCATAACCATGTAGGGTTTGTAGGAAGTGGTCACTTCTAATCTTACTAAACTGTTGGGTTTGGGATTTTTTTAAGAGTAAAATGTTTGAAAATAGAATTGTGTTCAGTTGGAAGTTTCTTTTGATGAGCATAGCAGTGTAAAACATGAATGCAATGTACGAAAAATTAATTTTGTCATATTTTACATTTTCTTTGGTGAGAGTTAAAATGAAGCATAGAAATTTAACCATACATGTTTCTGATAAGAAATATTTTTATTTAAGGATTTTAGGATTAAACAAACATGTTTGCAAATAAGGTAGATATTTAGAAAAAATAAAACAGTTTTTTTCTTAGACTGATGGAATGCTTTTGCTTGGGGCTTGTACTCTGTTAAACCATAGTGTGCTCATACGAAATGGTAACATGGTGACAGTGAATTGTTTGACTACTGCAGTGGGGTTTTATTAATTATTGTGAAGACATGCTCAGGCCATGGTTCATATTTTAGTAATCTTTGTTACAGTTTAGAAGGAATGCTTTTGTTTTGGTAAACTTATAGCTATGTGATATTCTGTGTTTAGGTAATTGATAAGTATATATTAATAGCAATTTAAAATGATTTTTTCATCAATTAAATGTGTTTGAGCCAGGTTTGGGGGAGGGCAACAAACTTTTGCACTTTCACATTTGTTTAATTTTTTTCAGGATGGCACTGGATCTTTAAAACGCAGTGGTTCCTTTAGCAAACTTCGTGCTTCCATTAGACGCAGCAGTGAGAAGCTGGTTAGAAAGCTGAAGGGAGGAAGTTCACGAGACAGTGAACCAAAGAATCCAGGGTAATTATCTATTCTTAGCTGTACTGGTGTGCCCTTGTTCTGTGCCCTCACCATAGCCTAGTGCAGTACCTAGGGCAGTGTTTTTTCCCTTTTTACTGCTTTAGCCACTTGAATAATAGAAAAGTCTCATAGAATTATTTATAAATGTTAGTCATCTGCAAAATTCTCCTCCTTTTCACACAGCAGCGAAGAATCATAAATGTTACTGATTTTTACAATAAAACCTTAAATACAGTAAACCCACAACTAACATTCTTGGTATAGCTTGATATTCTTAATATAGCTTTATATATTGCTGCGAGTATAAAGATAATTACTGACTTGAG
Organism: Burhinus oedicnemus; assembly: GCA_008921705.1. Classification (NCBI taxonomy): domain Eukaryota; kingdom Metazoa; phylum Chordata; class Aves; order Charadriiformes; family Burhinidae; genus Burhinus; species Burhinus oedicnemus. The sequence continues at coordinate 332,001 of VFFE01006710.1, forward strand.
CCCTTCTCAGTTTCTATTTTTGGAAAACCCAGATTTCAGACAGCAGAGGAAAAAGTTGAAAAACTTGAACCTAGTTGTGCATCTCGTTAACATTTCGGCCTCAGTGAAGTCAGTGGTAAAAATTCAAATTTTAATTAATTTGACTTCTCAGTCTTTCCTGTTTACCAAATGATTATGGATTTGGATGTATGTAATATTTCTAATAAATGCATAAAAACATTCATCACTTACTGGCTGCTGCAGAGAAGTTGAAATGTTAAAATATACTACTCTTTTTCGTAATAGCACTCATGGGTGTTCTCTCTCACCCCCAACATAATTGCTGTCAGTTTTGCAGGGTTTTTTCCCCTTGCTGTGGAAAACTGGAACTTACTTAGTTGACAGGAAACTGTATGACAATGTGAATTTGAACTTACGCTTTCAAACAGTTAAATTAGAGAGCTTGGAGTAACTTCTGATGGAGCAACTGGATCTATGAGTAATATAGTAGATGATGGTGATGATGGTAATACCTGAGACTGACCTGGAGGCAGGGTCTCAGTGTGTTTTTGTAAGTGGTCTAATGAAATTTTGCCTTATTGTTTTTATGTGGCTATAAAAAATTGTGTACAGCTGCAATACACATAGAATTCTCTTCCTTGCATATCTGTTTCAAATTCAGCCTGATCTGATTTTTAGAATTGTTAATTAAAATTTCACTCTCAGCTGCCAGAGACTTGATGTTGAAGGCACTGAATCAAATTCAAGGTCAAAAATCCCTTTGCATTTGTTGATACATCATTAAGAACTGCCTCTGAGATGATAGACTGGGAATAAACTGTGAAAAACATGTAATTAGAAGAAGGAAATATGTAAATGTAAAATGCTATAGGGAAAACAAGCAAATGCAAGCCAAAATAGAATAAAAGGGATTTCCTTCTTTGTCTTCAGTATTAGCTTTTTTATACATTGGTTTTCCGTTTCTATTCAGTTCTGTCTAGAGTTCATACATCATAGTTCATGTATATGCTTGTATGAATAGATGCATATATTCATAGGTAATTTTGTGTTTTCTCAGCATTTTTGAGAGACATGGAAAGGTTTTCAGTTTCTTAAAAGCCAAAGGTTTTAGTCCTTCTTCACTAGTAAATAGAGCTAACTTTTTCTGCAGGTAAAGTAACTCTGTGATTATAGGTATAGAATATTATGCTTATGTATAATGGAAGACATTTGGCTTTGCAGTGTCCTGTAAGAGCTCCTCTGCCTTTTTATTGTCTGCACTTTGGTAGCGTTATTTGATCAAGGTAAAAGTAAAGTACCCACATTAATGTTAATTATATTGTGGGGTCTTAAGATTATTTTCAAATAAAGACATTAATGTGAAACAAATTCGAAAACAAAGCAATATCTTTCTTGCTTTCCCTTTTTGACAGAGTATTCTTGTTTTTAGATGTCCCTGTAGTTTTCAAAGAATAATTTATTCTTAAAACTTGCAATAAGTGTATTGCATTCATAGGCTTTTATGTAGATGTGCACATTGAATGTGTAAGACAATATTACAATTTCTGTTCCTGTAAGAATCTTGTAAGATATAGACATCTTTTAATCCTAATTTATATTTGTATCTGTTATTAAAGCCAGCTAAGATTCCTGGTATTTAACACCAGCTTTGTAGATTATGAAGCACAGCTGTACATACTGGTATTCCAAAAAGTCATTTTGATTTCATTTTCTGAAGAAAATGAAGTAAATTTTAGTAAATAGAGTAAATTCTTTTTCTGTTTCTGAGTTTAATAAAAGCGATACTGAGTTTTCATTATGCAAACATTTGGGTTTTAGTGCATTTGATAGCTGAATATTACAATATTGACATAGCATACATATAAATCACTTTTGCTGTGAAGTCAGCCACTCTGGGTAGAAGACTTACGTGCCTCCCTCCTTACCAGTACACCTCTGCAGTCCCTGCCTATGTCTCTACGAAGACTTTATTTTGAAATTGATTTACACCTGTTGCTTATACTGTGCTTCTGTAAATAGTAATTGACAGTGCTGATATGATACTGAAGGAGAAGTACTCAAATAGAAATATACATTAATATCACAGCATGAAAGAAAGACAGTTTTCATGTTGTTGCTTGATACAGAAGGTTGAGGAGAATAAAGTGGAAGACTCATCAGGGAAATTGTTTCTTTAAAATCATGCAAAAGCCTTTTTGACAAAGAACAAATCTCTTGAGAACTGTTCTTTGGAACATACAATGCCTGAAGCATGATATCAGTTCATTCTTTATCATATTTCAGAATTCAGTTCTGTCATCGTTTAACTTTGCTTAATTAGTCTTAGGTTTGATTTTTTTTTTTTTTTTTTAAATTGGCACTTCAGCAAGAACCAAAAACTACGTGTGTAAATTTTTACTGGTGGATGTTCTATTTCCCTGGAGTGTTTTCCATAAACCTTTATGCTCTTTTGGAGAGTTTCATGTAATGTTTTGTTTGTGTTTTACAGATTAACTTACGTTGACTTCCATATATAACCTCTGTTGTACATGTTTCCTTGAATAAATGAGAGGTGTATACCATGCATGAGTCCTTGCTTTGTTGTTGCTAACACTCATGTAAAATATTTTAAGTTGTGTGCATTCTAGCTTTTGAAATGTTCAGATTTAACACTAGGAAAAAAACAGTAAGCCTGTGTTAATGTGGCAGCTGTTGCCTGTGTTTGTTAGTGTTTGGTTCATTATTCTGCTAAGCCTTTGCTTTATGAAAGTATTTAAAACTCGTGCTTGACTGTGACTGTTAGTAGTCTTGCTTCGGTAGAAAGAAAAACTGGTTAATATCTAATGTGATCTGTATGGATAAACCTTTCCATGTTCTTGAAAGCCATTGGAAACTTTTGCATTGGCCAGTTGTCTCTAAAGCTGCAGGTAGTGCTGCAGGATTAGGGCCTCACTGTCGTGTGAATAGTTCGTCAAATATGTATTCAAAGCCCTCATTTAGTAGTTTTGAAATAGTTGAAGAGCTAGGGAAAAATCAAAGCCAATGTAGTACAGTCTGAGTAATGTGCAGACAATCTGGGGTAAAGGATATCAGACATTTCTGTTGTGGCCACCATGATGATGGAAATCTTAAGGCTAATCTTGAATTTCATTACACACACTTTAAAATATTTTTGTTAAATTTTGTATATGTTTGAGAAATGTTGGTAAATTATTAATCCTCGTCTCAAACAGTAGTAGATATTAGAGTTAGTGCAGAGATATTTTGATTGTCAGTAGCTCCTGTGTAGGTGATGAATTTCTTTTTCCTCATTTGTTGCTTTCAATACAGTGTTCTAGGGTTGTTGTTACCACTGCTCAGAGTTGTAAAGCCAAAAGCATAACCAAAGTTAATAGCAGCAAGCATCTTTGTTTCTCTTACTTTGCAATGTTTAAAATAAAAGATTTTAAAATGTTTTTTGAAGTTGATTTTGAAGACTTAACCTAGATGAGGCAGAAAGTACTAATGTTTGTTGTACCTTTTCCAAGTTAAATGCTGCCTATGTGACAAACTTACTCATGCTTCATATTTTTTCCTAAACTGTCTGAATGTTTTGATGCTTTTGTAAGAAGCTGCATAAAATTGAAACTGAGAATTAGTTAATTAAAAATCAATGCTAAGTCAGCATATTAATTTGAAATGCTTTAAAAACTGAGATTTTATTTTGAGTTGAAATTAAATCAGTTGCCCAAAATGTTTAAGCTCTGAGGAGCTTGCAGGTTTTTTTGGTTTTATGTGTAATTTAGAACCGAATATAAACATATTCTAAGTTACATAGTTATCTTAAAGGGTATCCCTTGGATCAGTTCTGGGGCATTGTTCAAACTCCCTTAACTGTGCGTTGCTCGTTGTTATACTTGTGTTTTTAGAGCTGTTAGTTTTCAGCTATTCTGATTGGTTTATCCTTGCATGTTCACTGTCCTGGTTGCAGCATGAAGCGTGCCAGTTCTCTGAATGTTCTTAACATGGGTGGCAAGGCTACTGAAGATCATTTTCAAGTAAGAAGCCCTACAATACTCTTACAAAAATAGATATTGTTAGTAGGGTTTGGGATAAAAAGAATATGATAAATAATAAAACAACAAACTCCTAGTGTTTGCTAAGATCCTACTTCAGTAAGATGTTTAAAGCATATGCTGAAGGCATCATTCTGTAATGCTTTTGTGAATTACGCTTAATTTTAAGCAAGTGCTTAAGTCCAACCAGTAAAGAGCATTGGCTTTTATGATACCAAGCAGCCTCTGGCTTTGGACTTTCTATCTGTTACAGTGGATATGAAACTCCTGGATTCTTAACGTTCTTATAAACACTAATTGAAAAAACAAAAACTTTTAAAGCCCAGTTACTAAGTATTTTTTACTTCAGCCCGTTTATTGCAAAGGGCCCAGTCATCTTAATTGCTGTATGTTTTCAAATTCCCTTAAATGCGACTTCAGTTGTTTCTGAGGTTGTAGAGGAGCAGTCTCTAAAAGGTGGTCTGATCTATGTTACGCTTCTGCTAATACAAAACCTTACTCTGCTTAACTGTACATGGTGTGCCTGAGCGCTACTTTCCATTTCCTGTTTTTACCTAACAAGTCAGTGTTTCTTATATTGTCAAATAAGCTAGCAATGTCCTGTGTTCTAAACACTGTTGTGCATTTTACTAACACAGTAACTGCAACTAATTTTAGGAAGATAAAATTGCTTCTGTACTAACAAAACTGTACATGAGGATCTTGATTATGATTTGTCCTACCTAGCAAGAAAGCCCAAACTGTATGGCTCTCATTTTACTGTTGAGTGGCATAAAGGTGTCTTAACTGTATTATCTCTAATGAACATACTGCAGAGTTTTCTGTGGTGTGAAATGTATGCAAAACTGCTTAGGGTGAACTTCAGCCAAAAAAAAACCCCCAGGGTAAAGCATAATTCTTTGCAGCAACAGCGCCAAGGTTTCAAACTGTCATGCCCTAAGTGCCCCTAAACTGGATCCATAGTATATATTGATGCGACTTGCAGAAGAGTAATTTATTGTTTGTCTGTACACTGCGATATTAAAATTAGTTCTCACTTCTTGCGAGATTTCTAGTTCCCCACTATAGACACGCAGGGCAATTCCCATAGCTGGGCTCTTGTGTTTGCAGTAAGACTTGGGTCAGGGTTGTAAAGGGTGTATATACGTATCGGTAGATCTTTTCAGTTTTGCTAGTTGAAAGTTGGGGGAAAAGGTGTTTATTTGAATACGGAAGAGTGTCCCCTTACCCAGCATGAACAAGGCCAGTTCTCTGTAGTTCCTTATATTTGTTCCTGTTTGTTAAAACTAGTAATTTTTGTTTATTTGCTTGAACTGTCTGGACATCTGCTTAATTTGTTTGTTTGTTTTCCCCTTCACACAGGAACGAAATAATTGTCTGACAGACTCGAGAGCTCTGAGTGTCAGTCATACTGATTTGGCGCATTGAGATTCTTGGACAGAAGCTAGCTAATATTCCTTGGTGAATAAAGAAGCACTGAGACCTTCAAAGCTTTGGTTCCTCATCATTGTGTATAGGAACACTTAGTTTGTAGATTTTACTGGGTTTTTTCTAATAGACTGCTGTTTTTACTTTTCTAAATAGGAACGATTTTAAACACAGCATTAGTGGGTATTTTCTTCTAAAGGAAAACTATATAGAGATATATATATTGCTCCTTGCACTGCTCCCATTCATGCTACTTAACATTGATTTCTTTAATAGATTGGAATATTACAGCAGCCAAAAAAATGTAGAAATACAAACATATTTAAAGCATACCAAAATGCAAAGATGTTTGAAAATGCAGGCAAAATTAAATCTGTAGAAATAAATACATACAGCGTTGGAATGAGAAAAGGATAAATGTATGTGCATTACTGTATAAATTCAAATTGAGCATACTGTATTGGTGCGGCTTTCCTTTGCACCACGGATTATGGTAACGTTAGAAACTTTAGCTGGCAAAACAGCACTTAGACACGGCTTACTTAACCACTAGATTGAGCTATTAAATTTTACAGAAGAGATGGTTGGGGTTACCTTACATATAGATAGCATGAATAACAATACCTGTGACCATAACTTTGATACTTGTTGATAGAAGTCTTAGGGCACAATAATCGATGGAGAAAGGATGGTTCGTATTGATCAGGAGAAATGGAAAATGTTTTGACCTTTACCTTGTATGGTCGACGAATACTGAAGTTTTGGACTGCAACTGTCCCAGAGCAGCTGCTCTTAGGGAAACATCAAGCCTCAGGTTGACTTTCTTGCTTGTCCACTGGAGTTCACAATCCCATTCTCTGTTTGCTGAAAGTGCTCCAACATTTCCTTGTGCTGATCCCAAATCCTGCCTTTCTCCATAATAGCTGATGACAGCAGAAGCACGCAACTGCACGCTAGGCTGTTACGCTGTGGAGGAGCTGCTGTGCAAAGGACCACTCCAATCTGAAGGGCCCCAGTGGAAGCACTAGATGGCCATAAGTGGCAAACAACTTGTTTGACCACACATCCATGTTAAGTCTACTTCCGGTTAACATGTATGCTGTCTGTATACAGGACTGCTGCTGGAACTAAGTATGTATGTTTTAAGTATTTTATAGCCACTAGTATTTTCTTTTGCTTTTCTGTAAAGCTTGTAATTTTGTTCATCTCTTGTAAAAATTCTTATTCATGTGAAGTTGGATGAGAAAGTAAAAAAAAACAACCGGTGTGTGTACAAATGTATTTGTGGTCATAGTTGTGAGCTGGAAAATGCCGAACGAAATTAACTTTGGGAAAAGCTGGAATATTCATTCAAGGTTAGTGCTGACTGAAGGAGGTAAAACATAGGGACATAAGGAAGTTTTAGTATTTGAACGGGCTGTGAAGAGTCATTAGAACTAGTACTTCGTAGAAGTATTTGACTGGCTTTGCATCTGGCTTTAAGTTGTGCTACAATACTTGATGCAAAAAGTTGTATGTGTAATGCACTTGACTATGTTTACCAGGAGGTACCTTATTAGCATCTCTTTACAGAAAGCTGCGTATGGTATACCTGCTGTAAGGACAGTTTAGAAACGGTGGGATATGATGCTGCTAATATGTAGAAGTTTTAGCACAGAGTAGTGCAATTCATTAATGAACTTGAGCAGGAACAAGTTGTTGCTCAGTTATCTTAACAATATATACTCATATAATGTAGACTCCTGAGTTTTAATCTTTTTATTAAGAGCTTTTTATATAAAAAATATACATAATATATATACTTCTTTTTCCCCCTAAAGCAAAACACGTTAGATGCACCCATTGGTGAATTTGGTTCTCTGCACAAAGCCAGACTGAGCTAGCTTTGCACAAAGAACTGTACATCAGGTTACCGAGCTAGGTGGGTACCAGTGTCCGACCGACAGGCAGGCTGGGGAGACGGCCGGAGAACCATGTCACAGCCATCGTGTCACTGAACAGCCTGTGATGGTGTCACCTGTCCCGCTGGCAGTGCCCATGAGAAACTCTTGCTGCAAACACCCCTTGCAGTCAACCTGTTTCACACCAGCACGATGCTACTGCATAGGAGTGGCTCCAGGGGCCTTGTAACACAAGGCTCTGTAGGGTTCAGTGTTTTCACTCAGAGACTTATAAAAGTCTGACTTCCAAACAAACCCCACAAAACTATTTAGACACAGAACTGATTTTGGCAATAGGGAATTACTTAAAAGAAACTGAAGAATGTTTTCTACGTTCATCTTTTCAACTTTGAAGGAAAATTATTTTTGCTGCCTCTCAAAAAAAAAAAAAACCAAACCGAACTTGTGTAAATAGCAAAAAAATATTTAAGCATGCCAAATTACAACGTACATTAAGTTTTAAAATGCAAGACCATGGTATGTTGATGGTGATAGTGAGGGAACTTTCTTGTTTAGGATTGTACTGTTGGTGGCATTACTAGTACTGTGCTTTTATATGTTTTAAGCCTTTCTATAGTATTTTAAAGTGTGTTGGAAGACTAAATTGTTGAGCTACTGCTTATTAAACAATTCTTACGTTTAAAAGGTTAAATTTTTTTTTTTTAGAGAAGAAACAAAATTCAAGACTCCTCTAATCCATAAATGATAGCCAGGTCCTTACAGTTACGAGCCAATAAGCTGTTTGCAGTTCGAGGAAAAACTTGTGAAGGACAAAACCAATTTTAAGGTCAACCTTCCTTATATTTGCATCATGAATTAATTACTGTCAGGACATGGTTTGTATACATTTAAATTTCAAGTGGGCTTCTCAGTTGGCTTTTATGTAAGGTTTTCTTTCTGAATTTCCTCTGTGTCAGTTGTAGCTAGCAGCCTGCATAAAGTATAAAACCAAAATACCCAATTGTATAATTCTTGGGTATCTTCAGGACTGAGCTAAATCAACAGCTCTGAGGAAACAGGGAACTAGAAAAGACCTTCAGAATTGCCAGACATCTTGTTTGGAAAACTGCAGTCTTGGTAGCACTATTTTGGTTTTAATCTAGCATGTTTGTCCTTGCCCAGAACTGTAATGGTGAACTTCATTAAAAACTTAATAAGGACTCCAGATTAGGCCAGTTCCTCTAGACTCTCCTGTGAACAGTGGCTGCTTCTGGGGTATACAGTCAGCACGGGTCACACGTAGGATGAATCGTACATTGAATTGTTACTGATAGAAAGGTGCCTGTTGTCCTTCTGTCTCTCTGGTTGTGCACTAGTCTAAAGGAATATTGGCAATATTTGTTCTTGAGTTTAGATCTTATTATTGTAAAATGCAACTGTTTAAGATTTGCTCCTCTTTTAGAGGAATAACTGAACTATTGCTGTGATGTTTGTGCTTGCAATACTGCAGTGATGGAACATAGCACTTAAACAACAGAAAAACAATTAGACATGTTATCTACAGTTTGTACCTTACAAACACACCCCATGTCTTCCTGAATGGTAGTAAATTAAAATTGTTTTAAGCTTGAGAAGTATTTGTGCTTAAATTGTACCATTTGAATCCAGTAATTTTGAAAATGGTGTGGTCCTGTTGTAAATATATAGTAAAAGGGGCGTGCAGTGCTTCGTTGAAAGCATGTTTACAATACTTGATGAGTTCAAGTTACTTTAGTTTTTGTTATGCAGGTCATGTATTTTGTCTGAAAGCTGCTGAGAATTGCGTTTTTGGTAATGTTAGCCTGTACTGAGAGAATAAATGTTAAACGAGATGTGATGCTGTGAAGTTTACAGTTTCCTTGTAGCAACTGTACATTGTCACAGGCTTACAGAAGTACTGGTGTAAACATTGGCTATTTTTTTTTTTAATAGTTTAGAATTGAGGGAAATCTTGAACATCTACATTTGATTATTCCCCCCCTCCTCCAAACCATTCACAATAGTCTCAGTATGCTGAATAGTCAAGGTCAGTAGTTTTTTAAAAAATAAAAATAAAAATAAATCCTGGAACAGCAAAGCAAGAAGCAAATCAGAGTGCCACCATTTGACAGAGGTCAAAAGACCTGAGCTGGTCAGAAGATGCTTATGCTCATAGTGAAGTTGCAAAACTGTTCTTTAGTTACGGCTGCTTTTAAATAAGAAGTAGAGAACCATAGTTGGAAGTTCATTTAACGCTCCAGCTGCGTTAGAAGCAGCATCCAGCTGCTCTAACGGTTGTGCTGGTGCACACAATTGAGAAAGACTAAAAATTTTATACAGCATGGAATAAGCATAGTGAAGTAGTTCTTAAAACCAGATAAATCCTTAGGGTCCCTATATTTATAGTCCAGTCCCAGTTCAAGCATGGAAAGTTGCTGAGTCTTTAGTTTTAAATTATGCAGTAGAAGCATGATAGAGTAGTAGTGGTAGGTTACGGTATAATTAAGCCAGATGAGTTCTGTGCAGTCAGAAATGGTATTTGCTGTTTTCTAGGACCTGGTTTAAAAAAACAAAACCAAAACCCAACAGCAGCAAAATGTCAATGTATCCTTCTTGAGGAGAACCCCCACCCCCCGCCCTGCCTGGATATGTGGATTTCATGTTTGATTTTTTTAAAAAAAAAACAAACCTTCAAAGATTGGCTTTAAGATGCTGCATTTTGATCTCCATGTGTAATTGCTGCTTGTCACAGCTATGGACAAAATCCCATTCAGAGTTCACCTGTTTGTCTTACCCCATAGAACTTTGTTGAAAATAAACTTCCACAAATGTTACTTGTAACAAATAGTAGTAATTCACTGTGATTTCATCAAGAAACTTGTAATACGATTGTTTAGAGTGTTTTACTACGTTTTGTTAATAGGTCAGTTGTATAAAATTCTTTATCTTTACAAAGCACAAATTAATTTGGTTCTACTTTTCCAGAGCAATGTTTCCAGAACCCTGTATGATCTTTCTGCTGAAAAAGGCCTCTTTAAATACATCCCAGAGCTGTAGATGAATTTGAAACTGTTTAAAAGTTTCACAAGTGTCATTTAACCTTTTTTTTTTTTCCAAAGTGTAGAAAAATATTTAAATGTGGTCTTACAGGATAAAGATGACATACTGAATACATTCTAGAATGTAAATCTTCTTTGTAAAAATTACTTCAGTTTTTTTTCTGTATGGAAACAAATCTCAGTTGTGAAATCCAAAGATGAATAAAGCTGTATAAAGGGAAGGTTCTTAAATTGCATTTATTGAAACTTAGGCATGTTTTAACACTTCTGGCACAAGGCTTCAAAAAGGGCAGATGCTTTGCACCCCGAAAGCTGTACTACTGTCAGATGAACAATCTTCCAGATCTCTGACTGTGGCTGTAAGTAACTAAAGAGGTAGAAACTGCAGCTGAGCATTCAACTGCTGTGAGTGAGTAAGTAACTGTAAGCTTGGGGTTCCGCTGCATTTTAGAGGTTCGGGGTTTGTGTGTGATGATGAACTAGGAAACGTACTGTAACATACTCTGACTTGGACTTAAGCCTCCAGCTGGAGAGTGAAATAAGAACCAATGTGGGCAATGACAGGAAGACTTGCTCAGGTAAGATGTTACTTAATTTTGTTGGTAAAAGTGTTTTTCATCAAGTAAACTGGAACTCTTGTTAGATCCACCTGTGACTTTAACACATCTCATTCCTGCAAGCAAGCAGGTTGCAAAAAGAGCTATCCTCTTACTACAAAACTGAGCCTTAAGATGTGTATCGGACTGTTCCGAACTTGGTTCACAGTGAGGCGACCTTCTGGGCTTAGAGCCTGGGCATTGATGAGAATTGTAAATGAATGTCTGGGTAGGGGCTGACTGACTCCCTTTAATCAGCTATATCCATCTGTAGCTTTTTTTTTTTTTAAAGACATCAAATCAGTACAATAGGATGAGCAATACATTGGCTGAAGTTCCTGTCCCAGATACACAGGCCAGGAATGGAAGAGACTAACTTGAGTGTTACCTGTGCTGCATTAGTTTATCTTCATTAAAATTGTTAGGAAGGAGGCATGGAACATAAGGACTCTGAGCTAGAACAAGCTCACTTTTTTCCTTAGATAGAGTACATAAAGACTTCTAAGCTTCATAATTGGATTTTATTAAAAAAAAACAACACACAAAACCAAAACCAGAGCATGGTTACTTTCAAATACAGAGAATTAAGGCTTTTTTAGAAAAGAGATTTAGAGGCAATTTGTTACGCTATTTGCACGAGGTCCCCTTAGATGACTGAAAGGATCTCGGAAGGCACTGACAGCAACTCATCCTTCTTTCTGGTTGCTTAGAGTTCCCTTTCTTCAGCTTCAAGGTGTGACTCTGCCCTAAGAACTTCCCTGAGGCAGTCACACAGTCCCCATCTTCCTGGGTCTCTTTTCCTTGCATCATACTCGATTGTCCTCAGAGAAGTCTTCTGCCAGAGAGTTCCAGCTGACCCAGCATACACTTAGACAAAACATTTCCTTTCTGCTACCCAGGTGCTCTTTCTACAAGAGAAGATGGCTGCTATGTCCTTGAAGAGTATTACTGGGGGACAGGGGAAAGGCAGAGAAGGTGGCTACTTCACTAATATAGTGTACCTGAAGAACACAAGCAGAAGGTGTCTGGGCTTGCCTCTCAGCAAGTGATAGGCATTCCTCTGAACTTGTATTTAGGGAAGAGATTTTATTGTTTAGACTGTGGAGAGGAAGTCTTCTGTCTTCATCACTTGCTAGAAGACAGAACTGAACAATGTACACAGAAAACTGTAAGACTCCCGTAGATGCCTTGTTTGGGCATCCTGAGGAAGCAGATAGAAGAAGGGGGAAATCTGAAAGCTTAACAAATGCATAAGTGAGCTTCATCCACTGGTAAGAGCAGGCAGCCACATAACATAGGCCAAATATGGGCCTTTGGAAAATAGCATGAGTAACTTCATCTAGCTTGCTTTCGTATTGAATGCAGCCAAAAAAAAGGACTAGAAAAAGCAGGTGTCATAGCAGTAGTCTGAGGACAACAAAAAAAGAGGTGCTAAACAGTGCAAAGATGGAAAGAAAAACGTAAAGCTTTAACAACAAAAACCTGAGAAGAATAATAGTGCCATGGATAGATGAAAACAGCTAAAGGTGCCCTTTAGAAGCATAATTTAGCTAAGAGCCTAAGGACAAAAGCTGCTCAAGGGAATGCTCCAGAAGCTGATCAGAATGCTATCCAGAGTCAACAAAACTCGGAGCCATGCAGAGTATTGGGAAGAACATGAACAGAGCCCTTGCTCTGAAACCACCTGGTTACACAGCTTCAAAAGTGGGCAAACAGAACAAGAGGATGGGGGTGGGTGGTTTGTTTTATGGGTTTTTTAAAATGGAAGACACTAAAGAGGCTTTTGCTATGTGGGGAAGGAGTTGGAAAGCAGAGAGTGGAAAAGAACCATTTCCAAAAAAATCTGCAGAAGTTCTGTGAAGCTAGATATGCCCATATAGTACAAAAGCAGTACAACTTTAATTGTGACAGTAAGATGTTAAAAATAAGTCTCTTTGTTTATTTATTTAATCCTAGTATTAATAACACATGATTTTAAAATAGAATAGCTGCTTTGTGACAAAGCTGCTTTGTATTATTTTTGAGGCTCTACAGCTAGAGGAATGGCTCTTCTTAATGGCAGCATGACACCCAGAAACACCATCAGGCAGTATTAACTGGTTGAATTTGAGTCCCTTTGGGTCTGGAAACAGAGAGGGTACGCAATTGCAGTAAATGCTCATTCTAGATTAGCATGCTATTAAAACAACATTAGAAATCAGGTCTCCCCTAACATGGAGATTTCCACATCACACTTCATTGTGCAGCCTCCAGCTCCCCACAGCTTTACTCTCCTTCAGAAAACTTATCTCATGAGGAAAAGCTGATGAACATACATCCAAGCATAAAAAGATTTTTTTTCCCCACAAGGTAGACAAGGCTTAATGTATTGTCTACCACCTGTTACATATTTCAGCATCCACTTCTCTGATCTAGGAAGAATTTCATTTTACTAGTAATTCTTCCTGAAGCAAAGTAGTTTTGATACATTTTTGGAGCAGGATGCTTTACTGTGCAGAGGATTTATTTTACTCCTTTTATGCCTTCCACTTTTACTGTATAGTAGCAAGAGGATGGAGGGAGATGAGGAGCAAAAACTACTCTTAAAGTCCTCACACTTCCAGTGTGGTGTGATGCAACTCCAGGTGATCGTTCAGGTTGTGATATTCGGCTGACCATCAGTCTCATTAGCAGTTGATTTGCCCAGGTTATTCCAAGTGCTGGAAAGACTCTGTTGTCCACTACACTATAAAGAAAGCATTAACAGATTTCTGCATGTATGAATTTAGTATGAAATATCTTGACTTTTGTTGTAAAAAAATTACACTGGAAGAAGTGATCTACTGTTTCTATAGGTCTTCAGAGACAGAGATTACAGGGTATACTCACAAAACTATACAGTAGGTTCTCTCTATAGCAAGGTGACAGTTGGAAGAGAAGTACTTTTATACAAAATAATTCAGTCATTCTTCCAACTACAGCCGTGGTGAATACCTGCCCCTACCTTGATGGGTCCCCTCTTGTGACAGGAAAATAGCAATAGAAAAATGTTTGTATGTTTAAGTATTTGAAGTGTGTAACTGTTGGTCTTGGATTGCATTCCAAGGTATATTTCTAAATTTTGGATAGATATAACACCCTGTATGTATTACTATCCAACTCAAGTTTAAAACAATTTTTTCCCTGGAAGAAGTGCAAACTCTCCTGTAAAAGAATTACAAGATAACCAGGGAAAAAGATTGAACCTTGTTTTCTGTCAGTTACTGACTTTGGAGGACGTAACTAACTTCTCACAAAAACACTTCTGTGTAGCTCCTAGCTTATCTAATAAATCAAGATTATCGTCAGGATTCAAATGTGATGTTAATATCTTGGTTTCAAAAGATATCAATTTTTTTTCTTAAGCAACTAACAAAACCAGCCCATAAGGTTTGGTTGCTATATTTTTTCCAAACAGACAGAAAACGCACTGAAGTTATCTTATAGACAAGAAGAGATGCAAAAATACTCTTGTGTAAGCAAGTACACCAGCCATTAACTCCAGAGAATTTTTCCCCCTAACTTGCTGATAAGGGATTACCACATAAGCACATATCATGGTTTCTTCCACTTTACAGCCCAATAGTTATTGCTGATCTCCAGCAAATACAGCATTGCTGGGCAAATGCACTACTGCTCTTAATGCACTCTGGTAGTTTATACTGGAGTTATAAAAATATAGTGGTTAAACGCTGCTGTGTACGACATCATTGTTACCTTTCTGTTGCAGATGACTTACCTACAACTGCACTGAGTAGCTTCCGACTCGCTCACTGCATCGGTCACCTAAAGCAGAAAAAACAACATTTGAAGTTGACCTGTAGTTATGCGTTTGTCTTTGGCAAGCAGAAGGGCAGGGAAAGGAATGAAGCCAAGAAAATCCAAGTTATTGGATCACCTAGTAAGCCAAGTTAGAAAACCCATATTCTTTCAAGTCAAAACTAAAAGGGAGTTGTGAAGTACAATCTTACAGTGCTACAACTATTTACCTAGCTACAGCTTGTATGAATTTAACTACTACTAGATGCTTTATTTGTTAAAAAAAACAAAAACAAACAACCCCCTCTGCTGTTCTAATGCTGTATCTGTAGATAAAAGGTACTGAAGCCCAAATCTCCAAAGGTGTCCTGTTCTCAACGATTTCACTACCTTTGAAGGCCTGCTTAATGGAGTGGTTTGCCTTTGACTACAACCTAGAAAAATCCACACCTCTTGACTCCCTCTGTTGTCTTTTAACATCATGATTCTTCCACACAAGTTCTTCACAAAGTACAGTAAGTTATAGGTCCTTCTCTAAATATAATGTACAGAATGGATTACTTTACAGCCATCATCTTCCTCAGTGTTATTACATTCACAGTTTATTTCTGTAACTGCAGACTTGATGAAATGAGTAACCTTCCATTAGAATACAGTCTTGAAGAACCCTTTGTTAGCAAATGGTCAGACTGTTGTCATTCAGCATCAGGCAGTGACCTCATCTGCTCCCATCATGGGAAGGCAGATCTAAGAAGCTTTCTTAATTCGCTCTTCCCTCTCATGCTGAACCATTCCAAGTTAGATACTGGATACATCTAGACTTGTCGTACCCTTAAACCAGATGTTTTGCCTGCTAGATGGGTCCTCAAAACCCCCAGGAAAAAGGCAGCCTTTTCCAAGTGCCCATACTCAGAGTATCCCAGAAGCTAGCCAAGGAACTTGACTCCATTGGTTGGCTTCATAGTGTAAATGCTGAAACACAAACCTTTGCTTAACAAAGAGCAAAATCCAAACCATGCTTCCCGAGAACAAATTGTCTCTACTAATACCAAAATTCAGAAAGCAGTTACAGGAAATCTCAGTTTTCCTTAAAAGCTAGCTGACCCTATGAAAGATTGTGTAAGAAAAAGTTGGTTAAGAGATTAGGAGTAACTCGAGGCTGAAGTTTAAATCCTACTGCATCTTAATGGGAATCTTACTGAAAATAAAAACACTGTGCATGCCTGAAAGCTGTTCAAATTAGCACTATGTATGAATTCCAATACACTCCTTTCCAGTTATAGTAGTAAATGTAAGGTTTTACAAGCTGCCTATTCTGTAGTTCCAGAACTCCTCCCAGGGAGCACAAACAAATCAAATAACAATTGGCTTGATGTTTCTAGAACCTCTGTCTTCCTGATATAAAATTCTTCTTGTTTGTGACTTCTGAAGTTCAACTTTTCTTCCCACCCCATGTCTTCTGCTGTGAGAAGGAAACCTCAGGACTGAATACTTACTCATTTGATGGAAGGGTCTTCCGCAAAGGAAGTTTCCCAACAGTGGCCTGCCTGTGTATTTACTTACCCCTTTCTCAGGCCGCTTTCCATGTGTCAATGCTCTATCTTCAGCATTCATACACTCTCTTGGTTTGCGATTAGACTAAGAGCAGTGGCATGCCATTTCTATAGGATAGTAGTAGTGTCTTGTCTAGTTTTCTCAAAAGAATGTTCTTTTTGACTGGTATCATTGTGGCCTGGTTTTGCTTCAGCTCAAGTCAGCTTGTGTGTATTCTAATGCTTTAGTAATCTCAGCAGTCATACAAAAATGCTGAGCTACACAAAAATGCAGCACAGTCCCTGGTGTTTCACCATCTCCTGTATATGTAGAATATAACTGTGCATGCAGAGTTCCCAGAGCAATCCTGCTGGCAATGGCATTTGAAGATAGCATTAAGAAAGAACTCTGTTATTTTAGTTTGATGCTTTGTGCAGTTGCTATACATATCTATTTTTGTTAGCTTTCA
The DNA here is from genome assembly GCA_008921705.1 of Burhinus oedicnemus. NCBI lineage: Eukaryota > Metazoa > Chordata > Aves > Charadriiformes > Burhinidae > Burhinus > Burhinus oedicnemus. The sequence continues at coordinate 348,795 of VFFE01006710.1, forward strand.
TGGACAACTTTTGAGAACATTAACAGTCTATAAAAGCTAAAATGATATTCTGAAACTTTGAGAAGTTAAAATTTACTAAAGTACACCAGTTTAGGGAAACTTCAGTTTCTATCAGTCATTAATAATCAGTTGATCAAGAAATCTGCATACACAGATTTTCCCCACCTCGCCCCAGCCATTTATTAAATGATCCCTATAAAGTAAGAAGCAATTTTAATGTCATACCTGATTAATGCACACTATTGGAGTCCTGAATCTAGTGCTTAAACTGTGAAGCTGTGCTCCAAATGTCTGCAAATACCGAGCCTTCATAACAGAATCTGAAACTCCAAATTCACATCGAAACAAAGCAGCGATAGAGTCTATGACCACCAACCGCACCATGCCTCTCGTGAGCAGTAGGGAGATCCTTTTCGTAATGCAGTTGTGAAAGGTATCCTACCACAAAATACAAACAGCCAGCATTAAACCAGTTCAAATAAGTCTATTTGCAAAATCAAGATAGTAACTCCAGATACCGTCGCTGAAGCACAAGCTGATGGGGTTTCTAAAGAGAGTTTGTGGATCTTTAAGTCTCACTAGTAACCGTTTTACACAAATGTCTTGTGGTTTCACCTTAAGAAAAAAAAAGTACGAAGAGACCAAACTGCAATGCACAGTTTTCTGCAGCTCTGACTTAAATCAATTATGTACTGACATTTCAAAGTCTCAACAATGCAATACCACAATCCTAAACTATTCCTATTTTGCAGAAGTGGTTCTCACTGCAACACTGAGTTCTTGAGACTAGCATTAAATATTCAAAACAGAAGTTAGAGACTATGCTGCTGTTCCACTAATGACATATTAACAGTAAAATACATAGTTGCTACACCAAATCCATATCAATCAAGAGTCTTATAAACATGAGTAGCTGCAACTTATATCCTCCCTATTACAAGTTTTACTAATTGAGTATTTTGAGGTCATGAAACATTTCAATTGCAGGAACTTTAACAATTAATTTGTAGGGCACAACTTATATCACATAATAATAATCATATTAGTCAGATGAAAGGTCCTTGTAGCCCAGTATCTTAACAGTGTGGTCTACAGCAGCAGAGTAGAAAGGAGAACAAGCTCACGGTGACAATCTCCAGCTTCTGGCTCCCAGCAATTTCAATGTTGGCAAAAAAAGCAATAATGTGAGAGTCGCAGTTCTTCTGACTGGTGCCACTCTTTACATCTAAAAAGAGGGTCACAGCTAAGAGCTTGCATGCACCCAAAATTACACATAATATCCTCCAGCATTCCACAGCTTTTATAACTAAACTGTAATTCTCAAGTCTGAATTACAGTAAGATCTATTGTACTAAATGAGCTGCTTTTTACAAAATAAATAACATAATATCAAAGGCTTTTTTTTAACTGAGGGGAAAAAATTACTCCAAAAACATTACAACTGCTTTCCATTCTGGAAAATGTGTTTGTTTGTTTTTTCCCCCCCATTGCACTTACTGGTATATCTACAGGAAACTATGTTGCACTTCAAACACTTCAGTGTTTGTATATGGTCCTTCTGTTCATACAAGACTCATTCTTTTCAAGTGAATACACGAACAGCTGGATTCTTCAGAATGAAGCAAGTCAAAAAAATTTTGATGTGAAAGAATACAGAATGTAATTGTGATTTGGGTTTCTACTTCAGTTGCTATAATCTGCCTATCTCTACATAGCAATGCATTCTATGTATATGGATACACACACACACTGAATCTATACATAGCAATATATGAATTGTAATAATCATCTACTGTGCAGTTGCTGGACTCACCAGTGAGTGCAGGGTTTTACTTTGAAGGGTACTTTAGAGATATGTACATACTACTATAGGGTGATTCTCTCCTTTTTTACAATAACATACCCTGTGGCTTCCAGAAACTACAATTAGAACTTTAATTAACATTCCCAGTGAAAGGGACGTGGAAGAGGTACCTTAGCCGCTCCCTGGACCACCCAGTGAGTAAGTGGCAAGCATAGTGATGTACAAGACCTTCTTACACATGCAAACTACAATTAAAAAAATCCCAACAACTAGAATGATTTAAGTGCTACTTTCAAGCCTTAGAGAAAATAGAACTTCTGACGTTCTACCAATAACGACCATATGCACAGCTACTAAAGAAAAGGCACAAAAACGTGGCTTTACAAGGCAAGAATATAGTACTGAAGTTTGTATCTTTTCCCCTCCAATTCTACTATGATGTCTTACAGGCAGAGGGGCAAGACAGCTGCATTGCTGTGGTTATGCTGTGCCATTACCTACACTAGGCATCTTTTTTTGTATCCTTTCCTCCCATCTGCTTAAACTGCATTTTAACAACTCTAGTGTTATATTGCAAATTACTCAGGATACATGCCACCTTTTGCATATGTATTTATATCCTGTCTCCAAACTCAATGAAGAGCTCCCTAGGAGCTGCACTAAAACCATTAGCAAACACAATGATTTAAAAAAATCTACTACAGGATTCATTCTAAAAAATATTAATATTTATCTTTTAATATCTTTCATAACAGAACACTGTCATAGACAGTTCTCTAACAGCAAATTGCTAGAGATTAAGAAGTATTCATTACAGATCTTAGTTCACTTTTAGCCTTTTGAAAGGTCTCCTATATCAAAAAACCCCTGTGGTTACTGGATTATAGTGTAATAATTATGCATTCTTGATTTGTGCTACTACTTACTAGGTCTGCTGCATGCTCAACAAAAATACTGTTTCCAAATTTGATCTTCTGTATGATTTCAGCTGGAACATCTGCACGCAGCTTATGTTGTTGATCTATGAGTTGCTGCAAACGTTTACTTGGAAATACATCTTCTGTACAAATGTAGACAGCTCCTATAATCAAGGAAACCACCTCTATTATTGCAACAGGGCTCTTACACATGCAGTTTTCTTAACAGCACAAAAATAAAACAATGCAGTCTGCACTCAAAAACTAGGACATATATACCTGGAAATTCACGTTACCCTTTTTTTGCAGCCACATTGAATCAATGATGAACAACAACAAAAAAAAAACCCACTCCTATGACTTTCCTGTAGTTGCCAGGTCCTTTTTTTGGTGCCTGCTGACACAATTGGATTTTTGTACTCTCCACTAGGTGACACTCGTTTTGCACAGTGGCAGAACACCTGACTGCCTAACTTGGGTGATTACAAGCATCGTAACTTACCCAACCCACAAACAGAGCAATACTACACAGTTTACCTGTTTTGGTCACAAATCCACTGTACAATGAAGGAAATTAACTACCCCAGCCAAAACCAGTACAACTAGCTATTTTGACTAATTTCATTCACTGTTTTCAAGTTTCTTGGGTTTTAATTTACATATGGAAGGGTACTTATTGCCACAATTTGTAAACCAGTTTAAAGAGGATCACTCATCCAATCTCAGTCCAATTAGCTCTTCCTGAAAATGGTAGATTAGATAAAAAGCATTATACTTCAATCACATTACTGTAAGTGATGTCTATACATTTTTTACTGTGGTTTCTGGTTAACAAGTATGCTCTATTTCAGAGAAAATTAACCATACACATCAAATATGTTGGGGAAAAAACAGAAATACATGCAATATTTTCTTTATAAAAAAATTGTTACTGTTATTGCAGAATGAGACGGAATTATCAGCTAATAATTACAGGGTTATATCTAAGGATTAAGTCCAGTCACTAAAGTGGCTGAAGATGCTAACAGAGCTTGGCAGCTACCGTGCTTGGCAATGAGACATCCTGAACACTTCCACCCCCATGGTCCATCCCTATGCTGGCTCTCCAGGGAGCAGAAAATCCTATATCCAGGTGCAACTTCCAAATCCTCCATATATTCTACTGAAAAAAATATGAAACTATATTCAATAGTAGAAACTGAAAGATCTCAGGATTGGATCAAGTGAAAATTAACCTTTGCTTTATCAATAAAAATATTTTTTCTGATAGATACCTGTATAACACAGGGTATTGAATTCTAAGAAACTTGTATTTAAGACAAGGATGAGCCTAAGCCTAATTTTCTTTAGGACTAAACATGCATCTTCAGCTTAACTCCCCAACCCCACCATAAATTCTTACATAAATCACCCTAATTCTTACATGAAACATTTTAAAAAATTAAATCATTTTTCCAATGCACAGTCTTGTTTTTAAATACTCAAAAAGCTATCAGGTAAAGCAAAAAAAAATTACCCATGCCCACTAATTAAAAAAGTTGTCTTTGACAAGTGAGCATTAAAGACCGTTCTCAATTATTAACACAAAGAAAAATACTTCATCCATGCCTTCCACAGGAGGTATTGAAACATTTCCACAATTTCTATTTCCATTCTACCTAATGACAGGTTCAAATTATACTTCGGCTCCTTTTTACTTTCCTTGGCCCTGACAGCCAACAGCATTTATCACTAGAATATTCAGTCTCCATTCTTAATTCCCCAATTTCATTACGTATATACTTATGTCAGAGGGAATTGAGGATTGTCAGCAGTTTACAATATTTGATAGTGAATAAGGACTAGAATAAAGCATTTGTGATCAGAGCAGTCACGATCTGATCACTATTCCTGAACTACAACACATGAAAAAAAAAAATTGAACCACAAATATTTTCTGTACTTTTCCCACTTTTTTCTTAGCATTTGGGAAGACAGAATTCTGAATTTTAAACTGTAGGCATAAATGCTGTCTTCAGTAATTACGACTGAAGTAATATGCAATACCTGTACACACAAATGAGCACATACACAAATTTCCGTCAGCAGAGAAGGAAAGTAAAAAAAAGAAAAAGTGAGACCACAGTTACTTGAATCCATTAAGTTTACAGTGATACCAGCAGCTTGTTGAATACTATCTGAACTTGTATGAAGTTCAGGCAAGGAAAACACAGTAAACTATTAGTTATATCACTTAACCGCTTAAGGCTTTTTAAACAGCTAATTATTAAACAGTTAATTAGGTGAACATTCTTTACTATTTCCCTAGGTTAATTTCTCTTAATTGGACTGATTTTCATATCACTGTCCAACCTGACAGTGACAGCTGAGTATCAAATAGGCAGGTGAGCATCTTTACTAAGGGCAGTTCACGCATTCCTAATCAGATTTTCAGTTTCACAATTTCTAAAGAGCCAGTAAGTCAAGAAAAATTTCTAATCACAAATTTGACATTATGTATATCTAGCACCACTACTCACTCAGATAAGCCAATTACGTCTTGCAACCCTTACTCTACAAAACTAAAAATCATTATGGTGCAAATTCAAACCCAAGTAAACAAAGAAAGAAATAAGGAAAACCCACCATGATATGCAGCTTCCTTAAGCCCAAGTGGTTTCTGAATTTCATACTAACAAAAGCTATGCTAACTTGTTTTAGCATAGTAACTTAACGGTTCCTAAAGTAAAACATTCTGGACTTCTCAGCTACCATTCTTATTCACAGGTGATTGACTTTTGCACAACATTGCCCAGTTCTGAAAGACAGGGATTTCTTTACCATGAATACTGTCTTACAGAGAAATCATCCGCTTTCTAAAAACCAGACCTGCTTTAAGCAGCATGTCCCCTGGTTTACTTAAAGGACAGAACATTCATTACTTGAAACTTCATGGTTGTTGATTTTTTCAAATGTAGATTTGCATTTCTAGATAGATCAGCGCTCCATTGATTACATAATTGTATTTTGATCCAGACTTATTGCAACATTCAAGAAGTTTCAAAACAGAAAACCTGAGAAACTTGCTGAAAAAATACATTTTTCCAAAATTAATTTATCTGGAAAAAAGGTCCTAAAGACCTTCTTTGCAAATAATTTCAGTACAGTAATAAGAACAGTGATAGGAACAAACACAAGGTAAAAGCAGAAGAGTATAAAACAATCAAGCAATCTTACTGTATTACAAACACATATGCAATTGTGGCCCAGTTTCACACTTGCACCTGATGAACAAGTAAATCAAGGCAAACTATTATGGCAAACGGACATAATACCTGTAGGCAAAAAAGAGCATCTGGAGAAGCAAAAGTCTGGTCCCCTCTGCTCCAGCAACCTAGATTTAAAATTCCTGGTATGCACTGTCCTTTTCATAAAACAATGACAGCAATTTTGAATTTCAAGTGAATGCATTTTTTTTTTTTAGTGAAATACTTATTAAAAAAAGATCAAGAAGATTTATTCCTTCTTAAGAACAGTTCTACTTCATAGACAATTTTCTGCCTCAGTTTAGTTTTGTAAATACCAGCATTCAGTCACCTACCAATCTTCTACTCTGCTGTAACACTTCTTTGACATCAGTTAAATCTACTACAGCAGATACTGTACTCTGAGTATGTAACTGGTCCATTTCTGATTTCTCCAAAATATGTAACTTCTTTTTTTTTCCTTAAGTGCTGCTCATTTCACAAAACAATTACGTAATTTTCATTTTGAACTTTAAGAGAGCTAAGCCACATAAAATACATCAGATGAGCTTTGCCTTGGCTTAAAATTTGAGTTTCGCAGTACAGTAAGAATAGCAGTCTCTCCTACTGGACCTTCATCAAGCCTCTTCAGCTTTTGCTTGCGCTCTTCAGTTTGAACTACAATGAAACATTTGATTAACGAGACTACACACTCGTGGTTTAAAAATATAGGAGGTGCTTCACAGCAAAGTTAAAACGGCTAGAAGAGATTGATGAATAACTAAACTCAATATTAAAGACCAATGCCTAATTATGAGGCAAAAGCACTTAATATTCACATATCTTTAAAGATAAGTGAAACAACATAAAATAAATAAAAAGGGGAGACGAGCACAACGCGAACAGAAGAGCATATGGCATCGTGCTATTTACAGTTTGTGAGGAAGCTGTCAGCACTAACAGCAAGGCAGGAGTTAGAGTAGTTACCACTTTTGAGAAAGAAGCTGAGAGACACTCTTAAGAAGTCAGTCATCCCCAGCAATATAAGCATCTTTCCTCATAGGTCCACAAATGAACAAACAGAAAACAGCTATTTCATCAAATCCCAGTGCTTTAATCCCAGTTATTTCGGCTGACAGAAGTGCTATACTGGTTGTTGACCAAAAACCATCCCAACCACCCCCCCCACCAAAAAAAACCAAAACAAGAACGCTAAAAAACCCCACCCTCAAAGAAGAATTAATTTTGAGTCCTATGGACATAATCTGTCATGCACCAAACCAGCTTGTTACCAAGAATCAGTAGCAAGCTTTTTTCTCTAATTCCAAATTCTAATATGGATATGAATTTGTCACATTATATTCATGTATTACTTATGAATATAGGCGTATAAAATAAATTCAGCCAACATGCGATTGACCACAACTGACATTCTTAGAATGGCAGAAGGATAACCTTGAGGCAAAGAATGTCCTAATTTCTTTGTTTGCTGCTAACCTCCTATCATTGTAAACAAGATTAGCACTAAGTCAAGTGAAGTAAATACACAATAAATCTATACTGTCTGAAGAAATGTATTTCAACATCACCACCTAAGAGAAGTTCCTAGCCCTAAAAAAACCCCAAACAACCCACCATAATTTTAAATCATTAGCAAAATTTTAGCACCGAGATTAATCTTCTATTGGTACTGCTAGACTTTTGTGATAGTTACTAAGCATTGCTGTTCTCCTCAAGTTTCCTAAAGGATAAAACACCCCATAATATAAGCTTTTAATTCCTGTATTTCTCATAAGAGACTCAACACAACCTGTATTTACAGACTGCAGAGAAATCAAGTTTCATTTTCTAAGCGCTATGCAAACTGCTATGACTGTATGCAGTCTAACATATGGCAAGATACCACACAGAGTAAAGAACTGCAAGAATTAGGATTCCACTATTCCCATAGCTCTCATCTCCAGCAGAAGGACACTTCCGCCTTCTATACCTTGAAGATCCTCAAAAGTTCTGTGTTCTCAGCCCTTCCAAAACACTTTAGTTGTCTCACAGAAGCATTGATACGATGGCCATTCTATCCTACCTTCCATGAAACACTTAGGACTGGGTAAATGGGGAACACGGACACAACAAAGCAATCATAATGGCACCAAGTGCTAGGTGTATAAAAAACCAGAACCATCTTCACACACAAAGAATGAAAAGACTTGCCATTCTGTAGCCCTATACGGAAGACTGTGGTCTGGTACAAGAGACAAGACTGCCATGAGGATGTTGTGCACCTTCTTCTGTATTCCATTCTGGTTTGTTCCTTTCTTTCAACATAAATAGGGAGAAGTGCTGGGGTATGAATAAAAATGAATTTATATTCAAACTATTTGCAGCAGTTAATAGCAACACACGAAGGAATCGATCAAAATATATTTGCTTCTGCTGCAATTAATGACATAACTTGAAGTAATGTAAGCCACAGGCTAATCATGGCCCTTTAAGCAAGATCTTCATTGGGACATCCCATGATTTTTCCACATGGGTGGATATAGTACAAGAAATAATTAAGTTTCCCCACAGCAAACCACTGAGCTGCCAAATTAAACCCAGTGCTACACAGAAGCAAGAGCAAGATCACAGCCAGAACACACCTAAGGCAGACTACTAGGACACTGAATTCTCAGAAGTGACACAAGTTTCCTTCCTTTCTAAGACAGCATAGAATACTTAAAAAAAAAAAAAAAAATTAGGAGTTAGATTAATGTGATAGACAGTTAAAAAACCATACTCAAAGAATAAACCTGTGTACTTTTGCAAACCCAGGAAAATCACAGGTACAAAACAATGCTGACTTTCTTCAATTATATTTCCATCTATTTTACTCTGTAAATCAGTATAATTACTGTTATCAAACTAAGTATTATTTGAAATTTGAAACTCCCAACTAGGGAATATATACCATATACCCAAGATGTTCGTGGAAAATTATCTGACAAGTTGTTTTGCTGTGGTTGTTACCTGAGGAGTCAATAAGTAATTAAGACAGCAATGCTTTTCATATATTGTTTGCATGTGTGTCTGGTTTAACCCACAATGGCAAGCGGGTAAACAACAGCCAACAGTAATTTTGTATTGAATTATATTGTAATGCAGGGCATGCAGAGAGCATGCTTTTGTGTCTTATAAAGGTGCATTACAAACTAGCTTACTAACGCCATTGCAAAAGGGTAAGACATGCACTGAATACATGCACCTACTTCAATGCACTGATGATGTTCTTAAAGACAGTATATTCTTGCAAATGGCAAATTAATCAATATTTACATTTCAGTACTTACCAGACTCTAATCCACCATATTTGTAAGGATATTGCACACAAAGGCACAGTTGTAAACTAATCTGAGTCTTCCCAGCAGAACTTTCCCCAGCAAGTTCTGTGATTCCCACTAAAGGAATGCCACCTTTTAACAAGTTATCTAGTACTGAACATCCTAGGCTTAGCTTCTGGTGTTGGGAGGTGAGATGATCTTTATCTTGGTAGAGCTGAAGTGCTGCAGCATTTTGGATTTTTTTTTAAACAATTAAAAAGAAAAAAAAAAGAAGAAAAAAAGAAAGAAGTTTCATTTAGCATCTTTCTAACACATAATGATACAAAATAGAGGCTGTATACCATGCTTATATCTACAAGGGATGCTTTCTTTGTTGATGGGAGATTTTTCTAATTCAGTTTGGTCTTCCCCACCTCCTTTTTCCCACAGCACCTACTAACTGAATGCGTGTTCAAAAATTGATAGTTTACACTGAGCCCTTTCCTCCTCTCCAACTTTTTTTTCCTTTCTCTGCCTCTAAGGGGACTCTGTGGAAAGCTACACCCTGGGAAAATACTGCCAGCAAGGTTCAAGCACAGCAATTACCAAAGTGGAAAGCTATAGCAGACTACAAAACAGCATACCAGGCATCTGGCCAAGGCCTGAAGATATATGCAAATCACAAGAAAATCAATTCTAAATACAGAGCTGCCACAAAGCATTTGTACAGGAGGAGCGATTAGGTTTGGAGCTATTAGGCTTGGTTTGGAATGAGATGTTTATATATTATAAACTGATTTGATATAAGTTTTTCAACTAGTCTTAGTCCAAAAGGGAGAGGGATCTTTTTTTAACCTCTTCTAATCAAGCTTTCCAGACTGGAAAATTGTATTTTCCTTTTTCAAGCAGGCTTGATCCTGAAGAACGACACCCATCTGCTTCCTTCTACCTTCAAGGTTTCAAAGGAGCTGTCCTTAGGATAGGTAAAGAATTCACCACAGCATAAATAAAACACTTGCCTTTTCATTTTCAGAATCACATTACTGTGCCAATGAGGAGCCAGTGTCTTCTTTTCTCCCAGCGACAGTATTTTAAGATTTGAACAGAACAGGTTTTTTTCTGTCGACTATATTACCTGTAAGCATACTATTTCTTCTCAGCATGTGAGAGACTGTTTTCAGTAAGCATTGTGTATCTGCACTGGATAGTTTCATCAATCTTTGCAAGTCTGCTCCAGAAAGATTTAAGATCTCTTTTATTGATTTTATGTCAGCTGAAATTAGAAGAATTTTTATAAATACTTTTGGCTAGATTACAGTCTTATGCATAAAAGAAGAAGTTTTCCCGCTTTTTACTACTCATTTACTTGAGGCTTACCTACGCTGCATTCTTGTAAGGAGGGCAGGCAACATTTACTTTGAATGTATCAACGCATGCTATACAACTATTTGGAAAATGACTATTGGAAAAACCGTCACTTCTAATTATTCAAAAAACTTGTTTATGAAATAGTTAATTACAGTTCTAAAATTCTAAAATGTTACTGTACATCTATAGACTTACACCCACAAACACACAATTATGTAAACGAAGACGCTATGGTGACAGATCTATTAGCTAGACATTGGCAAATTAAGTTACCTTTCTTAAGGGCAGCAATTACTTTAGGGTTCAAGTCAAGCTGGTCCCAGTCCATTTCCTGATACAGCACTGGAGTGAGTTATCTGTTACTAAAGTGGTTTTTATCAGATATACATGAAAAAAAAATAAGCATCATTCAACGTGAAAAGTTTATAGGAATATTCTTTTATATTTTTAACAGTATGTTTATCAGTTATCTTAGAAAAACAATGGTTCAGCACATTGGGAGAAGTCTTCTCAGATAGCTGTTTATATATATGCTATTAAAGGGTTCAACTATTAATACTGCAGTTAAGAATACTAGTAATTTTAACTGCTTATAATTCTGCATACTGCTTTTGCTCTGGATTGAAGTTCACAGATACACTGGATAGTTACTTCAATCCTGCCCCCCTTCACATGAGCTTTTCATTTTCAAATAGAAAAAAAAAATCTCACGCACGTGCAATTTGGAATGATCCAGGACTATTCATACATTGGATAACCAAATATATTTTGATTACCTATACATAAATTTAGTATTAAAACATTAAAATCACTTTATTTCTTTTAACAATATTAAACACTCTTTTTAATACTTTGAAACACAACAGTTTAGCACTGCCCAGAAGAGTACTGTGGGGTTGGTAACTAATATTCGGATCATCTTTATGAAGGATTCCTGCAGACACGTAAGAGCTATACAAGAACACATGACTTAACGAACAATCCCTTTTTTAACATGAGGGAGGAGAGGTTGCCATGGATCCTGATTAACAGTACAAATGCAGGAGAAGAAAGTTATTTTTAAGGAACGCCTATTTAAAGCAATATTCTGACAAGCGTTAGAAGTCGAAACTTACTGAAATTAATCATGATTATGACGACCAATGACTGGAAGGACTCCAAACCACTGGGTGCACCCCGCTCACACGAAGCCGCTCCATAGCAGCCCCTGTCTGAGGCACTGGGAAGAGAGGGAAATCACCAAGAGCCAGTTACTAGAAGGCCAAGCGTGTCCCACGGACACGGCGCCGACAGAGGCCGCCCAGCTCAACCCGGCACGACGAAAGCCGAGCAGCAGCTCCCCTCCGCGGCCCGCTCCTCAGAGGGGAGCGCGCTGAGGCATGGCTGAGGGGGAACGGAGCAGCCGGGCCGGGTCCGCCCCGCCACAACACCAGCCTCGCAGCCCCCCAGTCCTGCCGGCAGCCGCCTCGCCACACACAGCACCCTCACGGGGGCCTTCAGCGCGGCCCGGAAGGCGGTTGGCGGCGGAGGGACTGGGCCTCACCCCCGTTACGAACCCCCCGCCAGAGCCGCCGCAAAAGGCCGTAGCCAATTGGCGAGCAGCTTGCCTGCGACGTCGCCCGTCATGGGCCAATCAAAACTCCTCAAAGCGCCCGCTGCAGTAGGACAGCCAATGGCAAGGCGCTGCTCGACGAGCAGGCGGGACACTTTCCGTTCCCGTAATGACCTCTTCCGCGGGGCTGGACAGAGAGCGGCGGAGGAGAGCAGCGTTCACTACTGCTGCCGGTGGCACAAGGCGGCCTGGTGACTCTCAGGGCGGAGCCTCCGCAGAGCCGCTCCTCAAACCCGCGGCAAGCTGAGCCCACCCCCTGCTCGCTGATTGGCTATCACGTTTTCCTCGAACGCGGAATACGGGGGCGTGACTGATACGCGCACGCCCTCCGCTTCCGGGCTGCGGGGCCGGCGATTCACTTTGCGCATGCGCCTCGGGCGTCCGAAGGGGCGGGGAAGAACTACTATGCCGGCCTTCAACCTCCATCGGCACGGGATTGGCTGGGAAGTCCGGAGCCAGTGTTCTATTGGGCGTCTAGAAAGGGTGGGCGGAGACTGGCGGCTCGCTTCTTTCTATTGGCCTCGCGCTGCGCCAGTTCTGCAGGGCCCAGGTGGCCATTGGGTAGCGGCGCTGCCAGTCCCAGCGGAGCGAGTAGCGGTGGCGGAGTTTGAGGGGTGAGGAGTTGACCAGGCTGGGGAGAGGCGGAGGCACGTTTATAGGCCGCGTCTTCGAAAAGGGACAGTTCAAGGCCAGGCTGGATGGGGCTGTGAGTAACCTGGTCTGGTGGGAGGTGTCCCTGCCCGTGGCAGGGGGGTGGAACTGGATGATCTTTACGGTCCCTTCCAACCCAAACCGTTCTGTGACATTGGGATCGTGCATCGTCCGGTGTGGAACCGAGACACGCCGCAGGACTGTGCTCCCCACAGCGTGGTGTCAGAGCAGCAGGCTGCCAGCAGGTCCCCAGCGTGTTTCACGGGAAGGGAGAAGCCCCAAAAAAATGTCATAGAATCATAGAATAGTGTATCTTCCTGCATCATCATATCACGTCTTCTCTTCGTCAGATAACTGAAATCTGTGCAGGCGCTCTCCAGAGGAAATTTTTACTGCATGCTGTTTTCATGATTGTGTTTTAATTTTACTTGGAGGTTTATAATGTCTATGAAGTAGTGACTACAAGCATAGTGTGGAAGCACATAGATTAATCCCTGTAGTTAACATTCAGACCAGATGTCATCTGCTTAATTATTTCAAGAGAACTAAGAGAGCTACCCAGCAAACTCCCACATGATTTTTGTGGATGCAGGTTAAATCTCAGAGTCATGGTTTAAACCCGGCCAGCAGCTGGGACCATGCAGCCGCTCGCTCACATCCCTCCGCCCCCATCCCAAGGAGGGTAGAGAGAAGAGGGAGAGAAGGAGGGGAAAGGGGAAAAAACCTCTTGGGTTGAGATAAAGACTGTTTAATAGAACAATATTAGAAAAGGAAAATAACAATAACGACACCAGTCGCACTTGCCTCCCAGTGAATTGGCACCATCCCGAACAGTGATCACGAGTACCCACTCCCTGGCTAACCCCATTTATATACTGAGCACGAGGTCTATGGTATGGAATATTCCATTGGCCTTTCCATCGTTCTGTCTGGGCTTCTCAGCTTCTACGGGAAGCTGAAAAAAGTCCTTGAAAACTATAAACATTGCCTGGCAACAAGTAAAACAATATGTATACTTGACATTCTTTTATACCAAATCTGAAACACAACAACCACTAGAAAGAAAATTAACTCTGTCCCACCTGAAACCAGGACACTCAGTTCTTGCATGTGAGAACATTTTGGTCAAAGCAAATCCCTGGCTTAAATTTTTTTCTGCCATTCACCATTGTGTTCTCTCTTTCTCACATATCAAAAGTAGAGTTTGGACTGCAACAAGAGCACACTATGTATTTATTCTGAACAAACTGCAGAATTTTAGTGCTTGGACAAAACTATAATTTCTGTTATTAACAGTTTTTTTCACATTCAGTTAGAATGGCTAGATTCCCTGTTCTCTGAAATTACTGCGTTACATGGAAGAACATCAGTCATGTAAAAGAATGGATGTCAGGTCTCTTTTCAGGCAAGACTTACACTGCAGTGTGCATCAGGGCTGCCTTAACACAAACTACAACTTGTAGCCCTTAAATTTGGGAATTAGAGGCTCATTTTTCAGTCAATCTCCCATCAGGGCATAGCCTACCCAACTAATTTTTGCTAGTAAAAAGGGAACTCTGCTATCCAGGTGCTTTATATTAATGCTGTGAAACTTTCACGTTAATGCTTTTTGAGAGGAGTGTTATCTGGTTGCCCACAGTCCTGTTTCACCTGACCTGTTTACCTGATTGCAATGTTCTTTTTCCAAATGTTAGATTACAGCAAAGATGAACATGCTGCCCTGAGGCACATTGACTAGTGCAGGAACCCCAACTGTGGAAGAACTGAAAACTTTCACTGTCCGGCTGGGAGACCTAAGCCAAGAAGCAAATGTGGTGCATGCACGGGTAAAAATCGCATGTCCTAGCATTGCAAAAATTACCAGGGATTCTAGACACAAGACACTGTTTGGGCACTGGGAAACACAGCCAATAATCATATTGTTGCAAATGGCATTCACTGTACTGTAGCTTTTGCATCAGGTATGGACTATAATGTAGAAATCAGCTTAGGATTTTGAGAGGAAACATTTCAAATTTCAGCTGTGATACTTCTGCTACCTGAATCCAAAGATTTGATAGGGTGGCTAAAACTCCTCAAACCATATAAAGCAAGGAGCCTGTGAATGATTTCAGTGAATCTGCAGTATTGGAGCTGACAAGGCAAATTGTATTGTGCCTATTCCTGAGGTTAGAGACCTGTAAGACCACAGCCACTCCCAATACATAAAAGGTCATTATCTCAGCTTTGGCCTTGACAGCTCTGAATGTTACATGCATATTACTGTCTCATCCAAGTCCGTCCCTCAGTATTTCATTAATTCCATTTTATTATTAGCTGCCTGAACCACTAACCTAATACACGTGAATAAATCTTAGACATGCCTTGGGTGAAAGTACTGCAAACTTCTGACTAGCCTTTACCCATGTCCTGGTTTCTCCTGGGAAAGAGTTAATTTTCTTTCTAGTGATTGTTGTGAAAGGAATGTCAATAATGCATTTAGTTGTTGCTAAGTCATGTTTATACTTTTCAAGGCCTCTTCTCAGCCTCCCATAGAAGCTGAGAAGGAGGATAGATAGAGCAATGGAATGGCCAATAGAATATTCCATACCGTAGATGTCATGCTCAGTATATAAATCGGGGTTGGCCAGGGGGCAGGAATTCACGATCACTGCTTGGGAGCGTGCGAATTCATAAATTTACTGGGTGGTGACAGTGACTCTTGTCATTATTGTTATTATTGCTGTTTTCCTTTTCTGATACTGTTCTATTAAACTGTGTTTATCTCAGCCCACGAGGTTTTTTTTCCTTTCCCTTTCCCTTAATTTTCTCCCTCTTCTCCCTGCCCTTCTGGGGGGAAGTGGAGAACTGCATGAGCGGTTGCGTGGTCCTAGCTGTCGTCTGGGGTTAAACCACGACAACCGAGGATAATGTGGCAGAGGAATTCTCTTCCAGTTTGGGCAGAAAATTGTTTGAGCTGCTTCCGGCAATCAGCTGATGTTTGAATGACATGGAGGAGATGTTAAACAACTCAGTCCTCTCCACCACGGAGGCAGCTGTGCAGCAAGCTCTGTATGAGGTAACTGTCCTAAAGGGACAGTTCCCCTAAAGGGAAGGAGAAACGCTAGTGGATTTCTGTTACAACAGAATATGTAAGGCCTGATATTTCCTCTCTGTGCTGCTAGTGTTATTCAGAAATAACTCCGCCAAACTATTTGGTGTTGTACAGGTTTGGGCCTACGGCTTTTAACAACAATTATCAACTTGAGCCCTGCTGCCTTTTACAGGCAAGAGTCCTTGGACAGAGACCATTTTCACTCATGTTATCTTTCTTTCAACCCTTCAGATTCTTTCTGTTGAGCTGCAAAACTTCACGCTAATCTGAGTGATAAAAAGGATGATCTTCTAAAGTCTATTAGCTGCACTGGTGGGAGCACAGATGAGTTCTGCGAGTGCTTTAACAACTTGCAGGCACGGCTGGAACAAACTCATGCTGCCACTGCTTCAAGGAACAACTTGGTGAAAGCTGGGCTGGATCATAATAGCAATTATCAGGTACTCCACTGCCAAATGCACATCTTGTTTCATAGCATCTGTTAGACTTGTCAGTCTTAATGCATTTGGGTTACAGATGAGCAATCTATAATGGGCTTTTTTTTTTTTTTTTTGTACTAAACAAACTTGTCTTGGCCTCTAAAGAAGCAAATTAATTTTGCTTTTTACAGTGCTGTTTGCAGTGCCGACTGCCTTAGAGGCCTTGATCACAGTAGAAAAGTTGCATGCAGAAAGGATGGAAGTAACCTGGGATCCCATGCATGCTGAGCCGCAGGCTAAAGCAAGTTTCTGTGTGTAGGGATTAGGCCAAGGAGGATTCTGTATATTCTTTCTGCTGCTGTATGGACTCAGGAGAGGCAGGCTTCTTCCCTTTTGGTGCCATGTCTGGCACTGGGCTACTTTTAGCTATGTGTTGGAGGTGGATTTGACCCTTTGTATTTACTGTTCCGTTAGATTTTGTGCCACAGTAGCAGAAGCCATAGTTTTGCAAATGTGCATTTTTTGGTTCTTTTTCAGAAAAGCAGATAATGAGAAGCTTTTCTATAGATTCTCGTAATGGGCTAAATCTACTAGATATTGCTGGAAAATATTCAGATCAGGTATTTAGGCTGAAAGAAGGAAAGAAAAGCCTGGTCTTTGAAATATAGTTTCCAATGTCCAGCAAAACTCCAGTGTGCTCATCTCCTGCAAGTCAGCCTAGCTCTTTACTGCTGAATAATAAAACAGTTCCTTTGAGGAACACTGGGATGTTGTCTCCAAACAGTAGCAGGACTAGTCTTGTAATGTTTACTTATTCAGAATCCATGAAGCTCCATCAGTCTCCAGTAATGGGCTCATTTTCTAAGAATGACCACGGCTGTCATCTGGCCTTTGTGTTAAGGAAGAATATTTGCCCTAAAACTGTGGATCAAGAATAAAGCTGTCAAGCATGGAAGCTTTATGGCATCTGCCTTTAAGAACACCTATGTGTGTTCTTCCCATCCTTCCCATCTTCTCTTTCTCTGGCTGCTGCTTTCATGTCTAAGGAAAGATCCCTGAGTGACCCAGACCTGAGGGCTGTGTTCTCTGCTAGTTGATATGGCTCTCCATCCACTCATGCCCCAGACATCCTGGGAAGGGCCAGCTCCTCTACAACAGGAGTGGAGATAGCTCCCACCAACTCCACTGCAGAAGTTGGTCAAACATCAGAAGCCTTGGCCCAGTACCTCTAATGGTTTCATCTGCATTGTGAATGGTCACGTAAACAACAAGGAAGTATTTTCTCCCCATCCAAACCTTTTGCATTCTGAAAGGCTCTGATAAATTGCCAGGCAGAGAAGAACGTGGGGCACAAAGGAATTGTGTCCAAACTAGTTTATTTGTATTATGAGCATTCAAGCTTCAGCTTGCTGTAAGAGCCATCATTTGCTGCTCAGAGCTATTTACTGCTTTGTTGTTTGGATTCTGTTTTAAACACAGACCCCTGGGCACCTCTAGACTGGCACCCCAAAATTCGAGTGTTTTGTCTTATAGGGCCATTAACAGGCAATGACCTTATACCAGACAATAAAAGGGATTAGTTCCCACTACGAATGTACATGGGCCAACCTGTAATGGTGACACTATCCTCCACTGGCATTGTACCGATGACCCTGGCAAAACCCAGAGGCTTATTTGCCTGGAAACCCTGGACAGGAGCAGAAAACCCCACCATACTAGTGCTTGGTGGATAATCCCTGACTTCTAACCCCGAATCCTGGTTTCAAAGCCCAAGGCCAGCTCTGTGTTTTCTTACAGGACAATGGAAAAGCAGACCGCTTTGGTGCTCATACTGGCAATGGTGATAGTGACCAACAGAAACAACCAGGACCTGAATGACAATATGGTAGCAAAAATGATAGTAGGGTTTGCCCAAATGATGAATTTAACCTCTGTAATGGTTTGCCTGCCCACACCCAAGTCAGCAGGAGACCCTTTGCCAGTCTTTGTGAAGGATATTAATATATCTCTGGCTCTTGAGCTTACATGGAAACAGTATAATAGCTATAGCTGGGAGAGCAAGGGGTCTGGAAGGCACATAGTTAACTGGTCATCCAACATGATAAATACTAGCTCAGTATGGGACACAAAATGTAATTATACTTTCCTATCCACCAATGTGTCCACAAGTGGAGTGTAAAGGATATTGATCCATGCTCCAGTATTCCTTGGGGAACTACTGAATGTAATACTCCATGGTATTAGATGCTCTTTATCATTGTCTTTGTGCTCCTAGGGTCTTTTGGCAGCATGAATGATCTTTGCGATAAACAATGCCAAAGCACCTGTGACTACATTAAGCAGGTGATGCATTTTCCTGTTGCTTTCAGGTTCTTCTGCTGACAAGGGAAACGTGCCTAACCAGAGAAGAGAAAGAAAGTCTCCCTGCTCATGAGGAAGGGAAAGCGCTACAACTGCATTTTTTTCTGATGTAATATTTCAGCAGGTTTAGAGAAAATGCATTTCCTGACACCTCCCTCAAGACTGTACAAACGATGCTCCATGTGCCACACCAAGCTCCAACTTACATTCCTTTGCCAAAATTTGACGGCCACATCATTTGCAAACTGAGTAACTCTCCCAAACCCTCCCAAGAAAACATGTTGAACGTAGGCCCTTCAGTCCAGAGAATGGACATGCTCTCCATTCTCCAGGGGTTTTCCCTTTGAATCACTCTGTACCTTGTAGTTTAGTAACTATTATGAATTACAGCATTATGTTTGCTCTAATACCTTCTTGCTGAAAAAACCCTTTTTTCTCTGAGTATGTCCTAGGGAGGGAGGAGAACATGGCGAGAGACACTGGTCATATACCCAGCCTGCCATGGTCTCCCTACAGCTCAGTAAGGGCGCCACAATACAGCACTTGCCTACAGCGAGAAACCTTGAAAGTCAGCAAAAGCAAAAAAAACATATTGGGGGTATGGAGAGGGAAGAGAAGAAATCACCACTAGGAAGGTCTGGAAACACACAATAACATTATTGATAGAGCAGAAGAGACCTGGGGAAAAAAAAATCCTCCCAAAGATACTTACGTAAGGACAGAGATTCAAAGCACTTTGAAAATTAGGAGTAAAAGATTAACTTTGACAAGAATCACAGAATCACCAGGGTTGGAAGGGACCTCTGGAGATCATCTAGTCCAACCCCCCTGCCAGAGCAGGGTCACCCAGAGCAGGTTGCACAGGACGGCGTCCAGGTGGGTTTTGAATGTCTCCAGAGTCGGAGACTCCACCACCTCTCTGGGCAGCCTGTTCCAGTGCTCTGCCACCCTCAAAGCAAAGAAGTTCCTCCTCGTCTTCAGATGGAACTTTCTGTGTTCAAGTTTGTGCCCATTACCTCTTGTCCTGTCACTGGGCACCACTGAAAAAAGACTGGTGCCATCCCCCCGGCACCCTCCAAAGAAAGGAGAGCAGGGAGAGGCGAGAGATTTATTTGAGAGGTGAGGCTTTGAAGAAAATATGGGTGATAAACACCTTTGGTATTTTTTTTCGCTGGTCTGTTGTTGTGGGTTATCTTTTAAGAAAAAGAGAACAGCTTTTGTTGTCTGTTGAAATAAACAAGTGGGGTAACAGCTGGACTGTTCCCCCTCAGAGATGGGCTGAGAATTACACAGCAGCTCCTTGCTGAAAACAGTACATGTAAATAGTTGGATGTTATTTTGTTTGGGGTTTTTTTTGACAACCTTAATTACAACATGCTTTGGGGAATAGAATTATTTCACTGCAGACTACCTTAAATGAACAAACACAATCCTATTTGCCTTGTGTAAAAGGCTGCCAAGCAAAGCCCCTATGCTGAAATTAATCTGTTGAGTACTTTCAATGATTTCTATCAATTCAAGCCCAATTAATCGTTACTCAGTTGAGGAGTTTTACCAGCATTAAGAAGGACGATGGCGGCGGAAGGATACGGTCGCAGCGCCACCTCCGCTTCCGGGTTGCGGGGCCGGCGATTCCCTTTGCGCATGCGTCTCGAGCGCCCGAAGGGGCGGGGAAGAACTAACATGCCGGCCTTCAACTCCAATCGGCACGGGATTGGCTGGGAAGTCCGGAGCCAGTGTTCTATTGGGCGCTTGGAAGGGGTGGGCGGGGGCTGGCGGCTCCCTGCTTCCTATTGGCCTTGCGCCGTGCCAGTTCCGCAGGGCCCAGGCGGCTATTGGGTAGTGGTGCTGCCAGTCCCGGGGGAACGAGTAGCGGTGGCGGAGTTTGAGGGGGGGAAGATGTCGGGCTGCGAGGCCCGCGACGCCAAGAAGCTGGTGCGCTCGCCCAGCGGGCTGCGTATGGTGCCCGAGCACCGCTCTGCCCGCAGCCCCTTCGGCTTGGACGAGCCGCCCTGGGTCCCTGACAAGGAGGTATCGGTAGGGGTGGGGGCGCCGCCCTTTCGTACCCGGGGAGGGGGTGTCTCCCCTGCGCGGTCAGCCCCCGCGGCGGCTGACTGCCCGCGGGGTGCCCCGCCGCCTCAGGGGCCGCTGCCTCGCAGGTGGCCCGGAGCGACCCGAGGGCCCGGGAACCGAGGGCTGAGATCGCGCTTCTTCCCCTTTTTTGCGCGTCCGTGTTTCCCGGCAGCTCCCTCTCTTGCTGCCTGCCGGGGCAGGGCGGCGGTCGGAGCGGCTGGGGCCCTTGCAGCTCGGGGGGCGCGGGCGGAGGGCCGCGGTAGCCGGCGGGGCTTGCGGCGCTCTCGGGGAGCTTGGCCCGCCCGGTGCTGAGGGGTGCAGGCGGGCTCCCCTCCCCTCGCCTCACAGACTGACCGCACAGCCCGTCTGGATCGCTCGAGTGCGGTTTTTTTTTTAGTCGTAAACCACAATTTTTTTTTGTTTCGCTTAGATTAATGGACTGGAAAGGACAGGACCGTCACGCGTTCTTCAGGGGTGCGTGGCCGTGTCACCAAAATTAGTGAGGAACTTAACGAGTTAAAAGTGTAGCGAGCTATGCAGCATTAATGTTTAATGAAGCATGCTGTTTAGATGCTTATAAAAGTAATTATGAAGACCATGTTGATTTAAAAAAAAGATGCAAAATACTAAGGCTATAAGGCTTAAGTTCGAACAGCCCTTCTGGCTCTCAGTGTGAATGTTCTTAGTGTCAAAAGAGTATTGAATAATTTAGATAGTTTCAGTCAACTTTGCCTTTAAATGCTTTTCAAGTAAACTGTGTCATCATGATGTTATATTAAATTTCACATAATATGCATTAGTTGTTACTGATACCTACAGCTAGATGCTACTACAACTTGGAATCAATTGTTTATTTGTTGCCAGTATTCCGTGGTGTGGATGCATGCCAATGCATTTACGTGGGACCAGAATTAAGATTTATTTTTGATGAGCCAATATGAATTTAAGCAGGGAGTCATTAAACAAAGCCATTCTTTGCCAGATACCGATATGGTTGGTCTGTTTTGTATGGGAACGCTATGTCCTTGGTTAGGAACGAGGAAGAAAATATTACCCCTACCAGGTATGTCTTGAGGCAAAAAGTTCTGTGTAAAAGTAATAATTCTGGAGACTGACTCTGCTAGCATAGCTTCTGCAGCTCCGGCAGCTGAGACTAACCTTTACTGTCCTAGTAAATCAGTTGCTGATTTTGTCCAAAATAACAACCCGTTATTGGAAAGTGGTTTTTTCAACTTACTTTAAACAAACAGTCTGCTAAAATATCCTGTGGGAGTTTTCGCAAGTTATTCTCATCCATACTTGGCAAATAAAAGAAAAAAAAAATCTTCCCTGTTATCAGTAGCAACTGGGTATCTGTCTTATACGAAGCATAGATAAGATAAAATTGTCAGTGCCATTTGAAGGTATTGGTGCTCAGCTCTCGGGGCTCCCGCCCAGCTGGCACCATTCGTGGTGTGGTGCACTGGGTGTGTTGCAGATGGGGTGTGTATTTATCAGGGAGCATGTAGCAAAGTCTGAGCAGTTATTGTGTAAGTGATTTCTCTTTGTGTTGCATGGAATCTGCTTTTGCTGCGTAGGTGACTTGCTGTGCCCTGTATGTGCTGACCTGGGCAACCTGGAAACCTGATTTCTGGCTTCATCATCATCAGTGGATATAGTTTGTGTAACAGTTAAATTGAAATTAGTTTTCTCCCTGACCACCTGAAATGTAGTTTTATATTTCAGTAGTCCTTGATTATAGCGGACTAGTTTAATTAAAAAAAAAAAAAAAGAGCAAGGTGCTTATAACTCAGTCTAATAAATAGTACCATCTTAATTCAACTAAAGGTTGTTTGAGGATTGTGGTAGGATTTATTTAAACTAGTTATGTATATTTAAGAATTAAGTCTGTACATTTTAGATACATCAATCTGATACGCATTGTTAGTGTGAATTTGATATTACAGTTATACTGCAGGTATTCATTCTCTTTAAAATTCAGCTTTTTCCCTTGTAGTATGTTGATGGCTGATGTTTATTTGTGATCAATGTTGCCCTTGCATCAAGCTCAGTGCTACTTGCAATTGAGAGGAAGGGTATTATAGACATTTTAAATGCATTTATTAATCGATATTCTTAATCTTGCATGTATTGTTTTTTGTAAAAAGTTATTTCATTGTATTTCTTAAAGTGTATTGAAATTCTAACATCCATTTGATAAAACTTTTTTTTCTTAAATAAAGCAGGTATGTCATAATACAGGGAAGCTTATAAAGCCATGTTTTTATTAATACAATGAAACTTAAAGAGGCAATGTTGTCTAGTTAGTGAATTCTACAAGAACACTTGCTGTTGTTACTGTGTCAGACATTGATTTAATTCATTTCAGTAAAATAAGTAAAAAACCCCGTGTTTTCTTTGTCCAAGAGAAGAGACTGGTATTACCAAACATTGATCTGCCTTTTCAAATACTCTGGGTTCTGCTGCGTAGCCAGTAACACTCACCAATTCAGGAGCTTTGTTTTGCTTCTGCAGGAAAAGTCTGCTGGCTTATTTTCTAAAAGTAACGCCACCTAAAAATTATGACAGTTAGTAGTTTTGCTAAGCTTAGATAATATTTAAATATATTTCAGGTGTTTAATTTTACGTCAGAAGATTATACAGTCTTAAAATGTTTGTTGTTTTGAGGAGTTTAAAGTGTAAGACTGAAGAAGGACTACAGAAAACTTTCTTTTTGGTAGTCTTGTTTAAAATATAAATAATGAGTTGAGGTGGATAATATTACAAAAATTTGTGCTGTGCATCATTAAACTTGAGACAGAGCTTAAAATGTTGGTCACTGCATGTGCCTTGTCTAATCTGGAATTTCTTTATTAATTATCAGCAGAGCTCAACTGATGATGTTACTGTTAAGGAAATCTTGGACTAGAAATTGAGTGAAACTTGTGTGTTTGAATGCCGAGTGGCCAAACCTCGTGACGTCCAGCTGTGTACCAGATCTTTACATGGCTGAGGAACGCTGTGTGCCTCAGAGCCGGGATGTGCGGGAGGAGCGTAGGGATGTGGTGAAAGTGATTCCCTGGACCACTGTGGGAGGGAACTGAGCTTTATGTAGCTGGGTCCTCTGTTGGCTCAGGCTCTCAGAGTCAGCACTAGTTGTGTGACAGAGCTGCGCTGTGACGGCTGGCAAACTCCTGTAGCTCAAGGAATTAATTGATCCTGTAAAATAGTAGTATCAGAAGGCATCGCAAGCCATATCTGCCTTATGTTTGTGTTGTGTTGTTTTCCACCCTGGCCTCAGCTGTTTTGGTCAGCTGTGTTACAAGGTGTGATTTGATGAGCTTGTGAACTTTCACATTTGCAAAACTGGGAACTGGGGTTGTTTAGCCGGGAGAAAAGGAGACTGAGGGGAGACCATGTTGCTCTGTGCAACTACCTGAAAAGAGGTTGTAGAGAGGTGGGGGTTGGTCTCTTCTCCCAAGTAACAAGCAATAGGACAAGAGAAAATGGCCTCAAGTTGCACCAGGGGAGGTTTAGATTGGATATTAAGAAATTTTTTCACTAAAAGGGTTATTGAACATTGGAACAGGCTGCCTAGGGAAGTAGTGGACTCGCCATCCCTGGAGGTATTTAAAGGATGGGTAGATGTGGTGCTGAGGGACATGGTTTAGTGGTCGACTTGGCAGTGTTAGGTTGATGGTTGGGCTCAATGATCGTAAAGGTTTCTTCCAACCTAGGTGGTTCTATGATCAAAAGTTCACTATGTTAACAAGCTCAACCAGGTGTTACCTTGCATCACTTCTTGAAACGCTTTGTTATTGTATATGCAAATAAAGCGTATGAAGTGTAACTATAGCTTCCTGACCATCTGCAGTACTGTCACCTCTGGCTGGATCCAAAGTATTATGCAAATTTGTTACCACACTTCAGCAAACGTATGAGAAGTTCCACTGTATTTGGAATGAACTAGCTCTCGGTATTTTCAAATTAATACCAAGATCCAGCAACTGTCTGATGTTCTTCTATGTTCCTCTTGCTATATGAAGTAATATGATATCAGTATTGGTGATATGTTGATTGTATGTGAAATGAATATAGTTGTGACATACGTTTTTATTTAATTTCTTACTTCATATCTTTTTGTTTCCACTTGACAAAAAAATCAGATTTGCAGTAGTTTTAAAACGCCTGTATCTTAAAGACATGAAAAGTAACTCAAACATCATGCTTTCTTCTCTGTAAAGGTGATTAAAAAAAAACAAAACAAAACCAACAAACCCTTCAAGCAATAAAGCTTGATTCAGTACTCATGCACTTTCTAATTATGTCAGCATGTGGATGAATAGGAAGGATTCATCTTTCAAGATGTTCATCAATAGCAATGTCTTCCCAGGCAATGTAGAAATTGATATTATGCAAATGGATTCACATGATTCTGGTTACTTAAAGCACAAGTGCCTTGAAGGAATGGTGTCTCAAGCCTGCTTGTGTTAGAACATTTTTGTAGAAAATCTCATTCCCCGATGCCTGCTACCATATGCCATTTGACTTGTGGTTTATTTATAACTGCTTTATATATCAGACAGTATTACCATGGTAGGTCTGGAATTCAGAAATATTTTTCTATAGAGTTTGTATTAAATAAGAGGATGGATAACTTTGTTCCTTCCTGAAAAGCAACTTGTATGTTTAGCATAACACTGTGTATTAAATCTATTTAGCACAGTATTTAGAAGAGCATTTTTCCCCCTAGTTTGTGGCTTGTGCTTTCTTAATTTCTGACACACAAAAAAAATGCTTGTTTTCATTAAGAAAATGAGTTAGACCCCTGGTAAATTTAAAGTATACAAAGTTCCTTGCCAAGTCCAGCTTCCAGACAAGCTCTTGAGCTACACGTGTCAAAAATTTAAACACTAAATCAAGATCAGTGTGAAACAAAATGTGATACTAGCTGTAGAGTACTACTTGTTACAGAGATGAAACCTGGGGAATGCTGAAGCAGCTTTATGCCGAAGGTTATTAGTGAATGTTAGAATAAGCTTTTCTGCAGCCATTGTGAAAAGCTGTGGTTGGATGCCTTGATTCAGTACGCTATTTGAAACAATACAGGAACACTTCTAGTTCTCTTTTGTGTGGGATTTAGAAACAGATAGCTTATTGCAACAAATACTGCAAGTAGCTATTTATGTTCCATTACAGTGAGTGCAGTTACTCTCTAATTTTTTTAAACTTTTGTTTAGATGTCGGAACACTTCATACAAACTATTGCAAATCATTAACAATCTTGTACTTCAGAAGAAAATGAAAAGTTTCTAGAAATTTTTAATTTAGCTGCTGTAATATTTTCTTGGCTATAGTTATTGAACTTGTGACAGTCGTTGGATATCTGCGGAAGCAGAATTCCCCAAAATAGATGACAAAAGCTGTTGTAACCTGAAGGAGTTTATAGAAGATAAAGGGTTAAGTACTGAAATGTGTGAATTAAAGGCAAAGGGTGATT
Organism: Burhinus oedicnemus; assembly: GCA_008921705.1. Classification (NCBI taxonomy): domain Eukaryota; kingdom Metazoa; phylum Chordata; class Aves; order Charadriiformes; family Burhinidae; genus Burhinus; species Burhinus oedicnemus. The sequence continues at coordinate 375,096 of VFFE01006710.1, forward strand.
ACTGTGTGCCTAGCAAATAACACCTGCTCGTTGTAGGGCATGTTTTTAACATGATGTTCTGCTGTAGTCTGAGATGGTCTGGTTTGAAGAGTTTAGGTTTCCAGAGTTGTAAAACTTACTACAGGGTCTAACCATGTTCTCCTGATTCAGGTGTCAGGTGTAATTTTGCATTAATATTTGCAAATAAATCTAACAAAAATTGCTTTGTAAGCAGTTGGAGAGTGGTTTTCGATATGCATAAAAATACATAAAGTCTTGGTGAAAATCTAGTGATCTAAGTGCTGAGTATCAGCCCTTTGGTAGATGACTTTCTGTATAGAAAATTTTAGTTGTCATAACAATCACTGATCACTTCTGCTAGTTTAGAAAATCAAAACTATCACCCCTTAAACTCCACTTAGTTGTGAGAGAGAAACTTCTTCAATTATTTTCTGGCTTTTCTTTTGGGAGGAGTGTGGATATAAGCTTGTTTTAGGAAAGAGATATTTCAGGAAGTGACACTTTGTAGCTGGAATAAAAATTAAGTCTTAGTGGCTTGGAAGAAAACCAAATACCTCCTAGCGTGTTTCAAAAATGTGTAAGTATTGAGAGCATTAAAATATGTAAACAATGTTTTAGACAGTCAACAGAGCATCACAGTATAATACAGTGAGGACGACAACTTATATAAAAAACAGTCGACTCCAGAATATATGACTGTCTGGGTAGCCAAATATAATTAAGCATGATGAGTACTTCTGAAACGTAGTTTTGACTGCTGGCAAGATGCAGGGTTCCCTTACGGTGAATTAGTTTGGCAGCTTTTTTTGTCTTACAAATGAGAATGACATTGTCTTGCTACATCAATACTAAAATAAGTGAAAACCATCCATGGTGAAAAGATAAAGGATGGAAATTTGTTGGGGGTGTTTCTTTTTAGGGCATAATATAAAGCTCAGTCTCTGTAGATGGTAGTAGGATTAAAGGTTTAGAAATCTTGTAGATTAATTTTAATTTGTACTGTTTTCTAGTGCCCAAGATGTATGCAGTGTGATGCAAAATTTGACTTCATAAATAGAAAGGTAAGAGAAATCAATGCAATGTAAAGCATTAACTGTTGCAAAATACTAACATGAACTTCTTTTGATTTAAAATGTAGAAGATTTCAGTAGAATAGCATGCAAAGTCTGATGTAACGTAAAGTAGTTTTTCTTTCTGTTCTGCCTTTTCTGAGCAGAGGTCCTTTTTGTTTTAATTCTGTTTCTTTGAAATTCTTCTTGTTGCTCAATGTGTAAAACATAGTTGAGGTTTTTCCAGATTACTGGGTACCCACAGGATTTACATTCAGAGGGAAAGTTAGAGGAACTCATGCTGCAGTGGGCTGCTAACATCAGTGCTGACATAGAAACCAAATCAACTAATTCAGTTCTGTTTTGGGAGATAAAATTGTGGAAATGTAAGCAAAAGTGTTTCCAGGAGCAATGAATTATAATCTTACATTAAAGAACAGTGTTGTTAAAATGTGGAGAAGCAAAACTCAGACTAGTCTTCTGTTCTAAAAGTAAAACAGGATTTACCTCAAATTGGAAAACGGAACTTCTGATTGAAGTAGAAAGTGTAAACAGCCTTGATTGCTGTGAGCTGTAAGTAGGCTCACTGTATGAAGAGAAAACACTAACATTAGAATTAAATTATGTTCATTACATAAAAGTAAGTGGGTCACAGTGGAATTCATGGTGGTGTACAGAATACTACTATTGGGAAACATTCTGCTGATATTGGGGTTTCTGCACAGAGAAGGAAAGCAGCCTCCCAAAAAAGGCTAACAATGATTTTTAGCAGGGAATATAATTCCTTTGTAGAACTACCACAACGCATGCGCTTGTGAAAGTCAAGAAAGATGTGGTTGTGTGATTTGTAGTGCATTGATATAGTTGATGTTTTTTTAATTTATTGTTTGGAGGGAGAGGGAAGGAGAAATTGTAAACCAGACATACTAATATGTTATACCAGATAGGTGTAAATTTTCAGGAAGCCTGAAGAGCATTAGGATGTAAGTTAGTGATCCTAGTGGAGCATACTTTCTCTTAGTTCTTATTTTACCCGTTAGGTGGATGGGTTAAGAGCGTGGTTGGTTAGAGCATTTTGATTGAGAAGCACTAATTCATTAGACTGCTGTGTTTTTACTTGTGTTAGCTTTGGGAAGTAAATGGAGGTAGCCCTGGGAAATAGGTACTCCAGAGAATTTTGCATAATACTTGGAAGGAAAGCCTAACACTGGCCAAAACTGCAGCGTATCTGTTCCTTGTATCAAACTGTTCAAACTTGCTTTGAGCTGCCCGTCAGTTCCTGCTTGCCTGGGCATACTTGTTCTGACATGAGAACTTGCATCAGGAAGACCTGCTGGGACTGTCACACCCCAATAGTGATTTGGAGCACAAGCCACTTGTTGCAGATGTAGTAGCTGTGAAACACATTGCAATACTAGTTCTGATTTTGTAACTTCATTGGATTTCTACTATGATGCCTGGTATTTCTGACAGACAAATAGCTTTAGGTTTTAAGTTGCCATGGGAAAAACTTGAGAATAAGTTTTAAGGGAGAGCAATAGGATCTCCAGTTGAAGTTTCCCAAGATCTTTGCTTAGAAGTGGGAAGGGACCTAGAAACCACTCTTCTCTTGCATTTTTATTGACAGTGAGGTGAAGGATTTACTGGACACTGCAGAAGTCCTTTTGATGGTCTGCTTTAAAAGCATGTTTACAGAGTGGCAACAAAGGCTGATAGTGCTGTTGTTCATACTATACTCTGTCCTTTGTGTTCAATCTTCAGAGATTTATTTCTGCCACTCTAGCACCTAAATTTCCTTTACCTATCCCTCAACTTGTATCTTTTACACCTGACAAACTGTTCTGTTTTTTGGGGAGGAGGAGATTTAATGTAGTAACTTTATCAAATTATTCCCTAATAGTTTCCTGTGTAAATAAGTAAACAAAATGTTTTCTCATGCTTAGCATCACTGTCGAAGATGTGGAAAGTGCTTCTGTGACAAGTGCTGCAGTAAAAAAGTGCCTCTGCCTCGCATGTGCTTTGTGGACCCTGTGCGCCAGTGTGCTGAATGTGCCCTCATCTCTCAGAAAGAAACAGAGTTTTACGACAAACAGCTTAAAGTGCTCATGAATGGTGAGGACTGAAGGCATATATATGCTGTTTTGATCTCATTTATATTTATTCAAATGCAGGGTTGCACAAGTGTGATAAACAGCAAGAGTAATGCCTCTTGTCAAACAAGCTGCAGTTTTGACTCCTTTAAGTACTTTTTTGTTGTCACGCTGCTTCTTTGCCAGTTAATAATTCTGTGTTTTCCATTTATTTAGAGAGAAGTTTAACTTATTAGTCAATGTTTACAAAGAGTGATTTAATTAAACACTAAGGAATTTTTAACACCTCTGAGAACAGATGTGGGTGCATTTGGGTTTTTGTCTTAAAATAATGCATCTTTTAGATGTATTCCTGTTACATTAAATAAGGATGAAAAATACTTAATAATAGAGAATATTTTAATATTTTCTAACAAGACACAGTGCTTGTTTCAAGCTTCATCTGTGAGCTTTGATCTTGTCCGTGGCCTACAGCTATGGCTGATGAAACATCATCATGAGCGGTCAATTTTGCATGGCATTGAAGCTAAATGCAATACAGTAATTCATGTTCCAATTACATTAAGAAAGCTGAATCTTCAGTTTTAAAAATAGTCTGTGATTATTCAGTGCCTTTTGATGGGTTCTCAGCATGATACCAGTGTGTATAATTGCTAAGCTAAACCCCATGTCTGATTAGCGTGAATGTTCCTAGGGAGATTCTAGGTTCAGAAAGGAGTATGCTTATCCCTGTAACACATAAATCATTCTTTACTCTGCTTTGCAAGTGAGGGTGTAGATGAGTTAAATAATGTATTTTAAACTGAAGATCTTTTTTAAAAGCTTCTCCTGCTTGCATTCGTGTTTTGCAGTTAAAGTCTGAAGTTGTTCCTGACTTGCTGTAGAGCCACAGATCTCCGTCAGGGAGACGGTGGTTGTGATCTCCTTTGCAGTTTTGCTGCTGTTGCCTCTCCGTCTCGCTTCAGCAGCAGCCTGGGGGTCCGTGCTGAGGGGTCAGTGAGACTGTAAAATTGTGCAGTAGACAGTCAGGTGCAGCTGTCTGAGGCTGCGTGGTTCACGTTATGGAGATGGATTGCAGACCATTTGGCAGGGCTGTATGTTGTTATTTTCTTCATTTCCCAGACCAACAGTATTGGGATTAGGTAATACAGGGAACATGAGGCATGGAGGAAATGAAGTGGTTAGGCGTGTAGTCTGCTTTATTTTAAGTTATGAATCACTTCACTGATGTAGCTAAGATGACTTTCCTGATGTCAAACGAGTTGTTTTGGGCAGGAAGAAACATAACGTGAAGGCTGAAGTTCATTGACCTCAAAGTAATACTGAGCTAGCCTTCAGTGATGAAAAAGAGGTGTCTTTACTACTTAATAAGCATAGACCTGAAGGTTGCATCCTGCTATTAGATTCTTCCGACAGATTTTTTTTTTTTTGAATACTGAAACAGTAGTTTGTATTATGGTGACAAGGTAGGGACTGTGCCTATTTTTGCTATCTCCAAATCTGTTCTTATTTTTTAAAGATCAGTCTTAGATATCATCTGTGTTTCTACAATGTATGGGAGAAATTACACAGCAATTGTGAAAGGTCCTGTGATTCAGAACATAATAATTAAATATCAGATTTTTATACTTGAGCATTCTGCTGATGTTAATCAGTTTAACATTTCTATTAGTCTCTTAATTCACCCAATTCAGTGTATTGGGTGCAGTGAGTAAAAATTATTCTTTTTGATAATTGAATGTTCCTTCCTGAACTCTGCATTAGAATACTAAAACATTTCTTTCCAGGTGCTACGTTCTTTGTAACTCTGGGAACATCTGATAAATCCGAGCTCATGGTTTGTCGACTTTCCAACAATCAGAGGTGAGAAAGATTAATAGAAATTGCACTTGTAACCTATATTATTATTGCACTTACAGCTATATTATTATCTAATAATCTAAACAAAATATGAGAGTAACTTGCTGTCAGGATAGTGGAGAGAGTAATTGGACTGAAAGGACAGATACAACTTTATTGGAGTAAGTTTGTTTGAATTTACTAGCAATGTCGATCAGAGTGCCTTGGAATGGTGGAGCTCCACTCATCGGCAATGCCTCTCAGTGTCACTGGAATACAGTGTTTTTGCCAGCTAACAGGGAGATCATAGGAAGGGGAGGGGCAGGGAAAAAGCTGTAGCCACTGAAAAAAGCTTGTTTCAGAATAGTTCTAACACTGCACCATATTGTTTAACATTACAGCCAAAGCATTGCTGTGGTCATCCCTGTAATCTGGTTGGCTGGAACACTTTAGACTGTTCTCTTCTTCCCCCAGAACTCTGGAAGAATGCTTTTAATATTTTGAAAGGGTCTCCTGGCAAACGGAACTATAGGTTTTGTGTTTGGGTTTTTTTTTCCTTTAAGTGAAGGACTTCAATTGAAAGTAATTTTTCATGCTTGATTTCTCTCCCTCCCCACCCCAAAGAACATATAAACAGCTAGTCACTGAGAGATTATGTTTATTTTTTTCCTTTGATTTGGACTTACTGTTATAGGGGGAAAAAAAATTAAGCAGGTTTTTCTTCTGTTATGTAGATATCTGGTTTTGGATGGAGACAGCCACTATGAAATTGAAATTATACAGATTTCAACTGTTCAGATACTTACAGAGGGATTTACTCCTGGAGGTAAATTTTTCATTGAATACAAATTAACTATTAAGAAAAAAATATGTGAAGTTGTAATTATTGTTCAAGCTTGACAGTGCATTTCTAGGTTACTGGTAACTTAGGGGTAACCATGTTACAACTGCTCTCAGAACAGAGTGCAGTGTGTGGAACCCTGTTCATGTGTCTACTGGGATTTTTGGGAAGACTTAATTGCGAAATTACCTTACAGCTGTAATAGGGGAGAGCATCTCAATAAACCTGAGTAAAGGTGGTCATCATCTGTTCTCATCCTTTCTCTTGGCTAAATATAAACATCTCTTGATTCAAAAGCTCATAGGAGGGAACTGTTAGTCTTTGGTAGCTTCCATTGCAGGATCCAGCTGGGATTTCTCTTCTACTGGTACAAACAATTGTGAGGAGAGTGAGAGACATACTGGGGGGGGTGGGGGGGTGGGAGTGGGTGGAGAATAAATTAAACTATGCTTTCTTAGTTTCATTCAAGATGAAGGGGTGGCCAAAGGAAACTGGTAACATCTGAATCAGAGGGCAGCTACTTACTGCCTCATCTCTTACCAGATTTTAGAGTATTTCAGGATGAACTTGAATATGATTTCACTGAAATGAGAACAAACAAGGTCAGGAATTTTAATAATTGTTCTTTAGCAACACCTCTGTCACTGCTGGAATTTTCTAATCGAACAGCCTGTCTGTGCAATATTCAGTCAGTACAGCATGTTAACTTTAATAAACTTATCTTGGTGTTCAAATCAACCAGATGTGTTGCTGAGTTAATGCTCCTATAATTCCTTGTTCACTACTTTTCTGACTGCTTTATCTTTTTGCCTGCCTGCCTTCCTTCTTGACAGTAGAAAAAGATATTCACACTTACACCAGCCTTCTGGAGAGCCAGCATATTACTGAAGGTATTGCCAGTACCTTTGAGCATGACGCACCTAAGCATGTTGTCATGGCCCCTCTCCCATCTTTCTTCCTCTGCAGTGCTTTTTTTTGCTTGACGTATAGATGTTCAGGTTAAGACAAGTTATTTTCAAAGATGACATGTATCTGTTCCTTCCCATCTGTCTCTTTAAAACTGAGGATGAATGTTTTGTAACTTTTTGGAGGAGAACTAAAACACTTAAGGCCTTCTTTAGACCACATGTGCTATTGTCCATGCTAGAAGAGAGAAATAGTATCGCCTGCTTCAGCAGGTGTGCTGAACTGTGTATGCCAGAAATGAATATATGCTTCTTGTGTACTGTCCAGTAAGGCTTTGCACTGAATAAATAAACTGTTAATTAATGGCTTGTTTTTGCACATCTTTAAAAGAAATGAGACCTCTTGTTGTTTAAGGTGTGTTCCGCCTGACTCAGTAATGTCCAGAATACCAGACATGGGCAAAATTGGTCAAGACTGTAGCTGTTTGATTTCCACTGGTTTATCTTTAAGTAGTCCCTTAATCTGTTAGTCTGACCAGGCAGATGCAGGGGGAGCAAGGGATGAAGTTGGATTTCAATTTATCCTACAAGAGAAGCAAATGGCTACTTCTATAAACACCTTGCAGGCTTTTGATCAGGTTGCTTAGATTGAGATTGTCTTTGTTTGGCTTCTTGGATGTTACAGTAATGGCCTCCAGGAGCCCTCTCATGCAGACACTGTTTTTAAAAAGACCTTTGCAAAAAGTGTCCTTCTGTGTATGGTGGTGCTGTTCCTGGGGCTTAGTTTACGCTCTACTACTTCAGGAAATAATGTCAGTAAAGTGTGGTCTTCTAAACAAAGCTTTTGTTTCATTTCTGTATTTTTGCTTTGGTTTATCTTAATCTTTATGCAGCTAGAGTAAGAGATGATAGAAACATCTCGCTATCGCACTGTTGTCAGAGCAATGTCTCTTGTGTCGGATTTCCCTCAGGAAGTAAATTACATTGCCAGTGTCATCTGGTCTTGCATAAGCATCCTTCCCGCCCTCCACCCTTTGTCAGATTTGGAGGGAGTTTTGACTGCTGTGCCAGACTTTGTGTCAAGCAGGGATCCCCTCTTTGATATCAGTCTAACTGGACACTAGTAATGTGGTTTAAAAAGTGCAGGCTACCATACGAAACTATGGCACCTACTTAAGAGAAGACATGGTAGTATTAAAACATGAGGGTGTTCTTAGCATGTGTAGCTAGTGGCTTTACGCAATGGCTTATACAAGTTCTGTCTCACTGATTGCCAGGGAGAATTAAACAATATTGACTTGGCACATTCCATTGCCTGGCAGAACACTTGTGGTCACCCCTTCCTCTGATGTGGCAGTTGTTAGTGCACCTGCAGTTGCTAGTACTTTGAATTAAGTGATGAGATAGATAGTTTTCTTCAAACATGCTTATTAGCTAGAAGAAGGTGTGTTACATTTGGTTGGTAAAACCTGTTGCTGTTTGATATTTTCTTTCTTTTCTCAGGAGGTAATACTCGTGCCGTAGGTATGATTCTGCAGTATAAGGTACCAGGATCGGAGGAGCTCACACAGATGAAATTTACAGCCAGTGAAGACTTCAGCTGTAACAAGAAGCTGTCAGCAAGCTGGCTGGCAGCTATGCATAAGGTGAGCAAAGGAGGCAACACGTATAGAATGCTGAAGAAAATCTTGACATGGGCTCCTCAGTAGCACTTAAGAGAGTATGCAGCCTTAGGAGTCTTTTTTTTTTTTTTTTTTT